>MU839419.1:0-181093 GCA_030685255.1 Podospora conica | reverse complement strand
TTTGGAACGGGACAACCCAGCGAGCAGAAGCCGCTTCTCGGTCCCCGCGCTCAACTTTTTGGAACGGGACAACCCAGCGAGCAGAAGCCGCTTCTCGGTCCCCGCGCTCAACTTTTTGGAACGGGACAACCCAGCGAGCAGAAGCCGCTTCTCGATCCCCGCACTCAACTTTTTGGAACGGGACAACCCAGCGAGCAGAAGCCGCTTCTCCATACCCGCGAGGTGGGGCAGCCTCCCCATTCCTGCGAGCATGACCACGATCAATGCGAGCATGACGACGACGACGACGACACGGGGAGGACGGCGGCCATACCCGAAAGTATCCCAACCGTCAGCGCGACGGGGACCACGTGTACCACAGGGCGTTGAAGTGATTGGCATCCAAGGTTTCTGGGGACCCGCAGACATTCACCGTCATGAAGCGGCAAGGTACGAGTCTCCAAGGTCCCAAAAGCGTCGTATGTCTCATCCGCTAATACTTGACTTGCACAGCGCGGTTCGGAGTCCCATTTCGAGGTCGAGCGGACGGAAGAAAGAGACCACCGACGGGCCTGCCTCGACTGGCACCAGGACAAAGTCTCGGAGGCTATGTGTTTTAAAATCAGCATTACAAGCGGGTCAATAATGGCGGGCTTCGGGGGAGAATATGGTGGAGGGCTAGTCCATTGCTAGACTGTCCACCGAATTGAAGCCGCCCGAGTTCAGCGTTCTGGATTGAATGTCTCTCGTTGTCGCGTCGCGTGTTCTTTTCTTGTCTATTGAGTCTTGTCCACATACGTCGACTCGGGACTGCCAGCCCGAGGCGTCCGGGTTCTTGTCATCCGATCCATCGTTGCCTGTCGTCCCTCCAAACCCCACCTCAGCAGACACCACCAAGCATGCAAACAACTGAAGTGTCTTTTTGGTGAGCAAATGCGTCATCTCGGGCAAAAGACCCGTGCTCGTTTGGAGAGTCACTGCCTTCCTCGCCCAGCCGGATCACTCGGAATGGGTTGCAATACGAGGCGAGGGATGGAGAATCCGGGGTTGGTAAGCGCAACGAGAAGGGGAAGGTCATGTCGTGATGGTGGTGTTGATGGGGGTGACTTCGACATGGAATTCGCCGGGTCGACATGCGAATCCTGAAACAAATGACTGCGCATATGACCAATAGCGATCCAAACCGCGTCGCCCTTCAGTCTCCGAGGATCTGTATTGCCCGTTGCCTGCTGTTTCGTCACCGACTTAGCCCAGCCAGGGGTTCGTATTACCAACCGGGTCGTGGGTGCGGCACAGGAGGCCCAGGAACCGGGATGGCGACCACGAGTCAGCCTTACGCATGGTGTTGGGGTTGCATTCTGGGAAGGGAAACGGGAACGGGTGTGGCTGACTGTGTCCAATAACGCGTTTGATCTGGCCGACTCGTGGTGTTTCCCCTGAGCGCGTGATGGTTGGGAGTTTGGTTGCGGCGTGAGGGTTGTGGCTGGGAGGGGACTCGTGAGATTTGAAGGCATTCTCAGGGGAATATTGGCCGTGATGACACCGAAGTGTTGGGTGGTGGGATGCAAGATGGTGATAAATATATGGGAGTTGTCTGCTGTTGTCGAAGAGGAAACTGTGATATCCCATCCGACTTTGAGTCCAGCGACAACATGGCGCCATACACTGCATCCAAACTCACCAAGGCCCTCGTGGTAGGTCTACTCTGGGCTTTGCCCTCGGGAGCCGCATCCGTTCCCCGACAGGCAGACGTTGAAGCCGCGCTACCACCAGTCATTGCCATCAAGCTGGGCCCTGGCTCTTCGCCCAGCAGGAAGAGGCAAGATGCATCCACCGCAGGCGCCAAGCTCGTCGAGTCCCTTGTCCTCAAAGCCCTCCCGACCCCAAAACTCGGACGACGAAACGGAAACCTCAAGACGCTCCCCCTCTACAACAGCCTCTCCCCCGAGGCCATCGACCAAATCGTCAAAGACGCCGAAGCCAACGACCCGACCTACAAAGCCCCCAACTTCCACGCCTGGTTCCAGGTCCAACTCCCCGACACCCAGACCAAAATCAACACCCTCCTCCAGACCCTCGCCGCCTACCCCGAGATCGAAAGCTGCCAGCGCCTCGGCTCGGCGGCCCGCCCGCCCGCCGTCCAGCCCGACGACGACCCCCTGTTCCCCGAGCAGGCCTACCTCCGCGACGCGTCGCGCGGCATCAACGCGCAGTACGCCTGGGGCTTCCCGGGCGGCGACGGCGCCGGCACGACCCTCATCGACGTCGAGTCCGGGTGGAAGCTCGACCACCCGGACCTCGTCGCCGCCAACATCTCCGTCCTCAGCGGCGTCAACAACCCCGGCAAGGGCTTCTCCAACCTGCCCCACGGCACGTCGGTGCTGGGGATCCTCTTCGCCACCGACAACGCCATCGGCGGGGTTGGTGTTGTCCCTGCTGCGCGCGGCGCCGCCGTGTCCGTCCTCCGCGGCGATAACCCGAACGATAACAACCCCGCGGGCATCCTGGATGCCGCGTCGCGCCTGCAGGCTGGGGATGTGATGCTCCTCGAGATGCAGGTTAGCAACGCCGCCGAGGACGAGTACTGGCCCGCGGAGCTGTACGACGCCGAGTTCGAGGCCATCCGCGCGGCGACGGCAAAGGGGATCGTCGTCATCGAGCCCGCGGGCAACGGGGTGCGCGGGCGGGACGAGAACGGGGTCCCGCGCGAGGGGACGGCGCCCGTGGACCTCGACGGGCCCGTGATGCGGCCCGGGGAGACCGAGGCGCGGGATTACCTCCGCCCCGGGAGCCAGTGGTTCCGCGAGTCCGGGGCGATTGTGGTGGGCGCGTCGACGTCGGGGGTGCCGAGAAGGAGGACGGTGTGGAGTAACTTTGGGGGAAGGGTGGATGTGCATGCGTGGGGGGAGAATATCACGACGACGGGGTGCGAGCCGGGGTTTAACGGGTGCGTGGATCGGTATGAGACGTTTGGGGGGACGTCGGGGGCGTCGCCGATTGTGGCGGGGGCGGCGCTGAGTGTGCAGGGGATGTTGAGCGCGAAGGGGAGGGGGAAGTTGAATTCGGTAGAGATGAGGGAGTTGTTACAGCGTGGGGGGTCGAATGTGGGGGCGGGGACGGGGAATATTGGGGTCATGCCGGATTTGAAGGCTTTGATTGATTGTCTTTTTTACTCGTAGAAAGAACGAATATAGACTTGCTTTGACCACTGTACCTGCATCTCATGATCCCAAGTTGCATCCCGTCGTCGAGGAGGTCGAGGTCCCCGTGGTCTAGACCCCCCCCCCCACGTTAGGTACCGTTGAGCAAGTTTCCCAATCTGGACCACGCAACCAACGGGATTGGTTCTTGGCAGGTACGATGCCATCTCGCTTGAGAGAGCGGATCTGAAAGATGCGCAAACTTGCTCGTCAGGGGTCAACCTGGGAGCATCGCTCCTGCGTGGTGAGCGTGGTTGTTCCTGCATAAAACCGACGACATCGCTGTTGCTGAGAAGTCTCGATGATCTCTCTCAGCTCCAGTCCAACAGTCTCTCCTTCCACTCGTCCCGCCATCCGTTCGTTGCCCGACGAAAAAATGAAGTCGTTTGTTTTCATCGCCACGGCATTTGCCGCCCTGTGAGTTTGTCCCCTGCCCCTGTCCCAACCCAAATGCGACAACACCCCCACCACCCCGCCGACATGACCACTGACAGTTGTATTCAACAGCGCCGTCGCCCACGAGGGCCATGATCACGAGGCCGTCGTCACCACCACCAGCGTCGCCGCTGTCACCACCTCGGCCTCTCATGCCGACCACGCCGACCACGCCGAGCACAGCTCGTCCACCACCCTGACGGCTGCGACCTCGGCCGCCACTGTTGTCGTCGGCGGCGCGAAGAACACCAGCGCGAGCGCCCCCACGGGGACGCCCAAGCCTGTTGTCACTGTCAATGCCGGCGGGCGGTTGGTTCCTTTCTGGAGGTGGTATATGTAAACAGGGACGGGTTCGGACTTGGAACTTGGGAGTCGGGCTGCAAGGAGTTGAGGAACCTACAAGATATAATGATAATATAGAGGAGAATTGACGTTTGGAACATATTATCCCTCCCTTGGTTTTCTGGTCCAGATGAACGGAGGTTTCCGGCGTCTCGTCCATGCTTCTGGTCCCGATACTGAACTGGACTGCATCCACCCAGCTGGTTGAGTTACCGATGCTACCAAGAGGATCGATTCGATGAACAGAGTCAACTTTCGCTGTTGAGATGAGCGTCGAGAGGTAAGAGGCGAGCCGGGCGGGGTGAAAATGGCAAAAGACCGTCACCCGTGCTCGATTCGGTAGTGGGCGTTGGCTGAAATGTCTCCTCGAGATGGATGGATGGAAACTCGGGCAACCCAGTCTTGGAGAGTAAGTCCAGTGAATTTTGGATCAGCATTTATGCTGCTGGTGCTGGGTGGGGCAAGGATCACAGACTGCCGAAGCAGAACTGCCTTCGGCCCCCCGCCACCAGTCTATAGGGACGAAGAAGTCCCCTATTTCTCAACGCAAAGATCCCCAGTGTGGCCCAACGGTTGCACTGGGCGGCCCGACGACACCAAGCCCTCCCGAGAGGCCCTGAGTTCGAGACCCGCCGATACTCCTCAGTTCGATCCCCCCATCTTACGAAGTAACTGGCCTGCCTACCATGTAGGGATATAGGCCGGTTCGTAGCCCCCAACCTCCCCCAGCACCGAGCTGGGGGGGCTTGGGGGTGAGCTTTTGTCTTTTTGCCCAACAGCTGCTTCAAACGGGCGGGCACACTTCCTCCCACCGCAGCAGGTCGTTGTTTCCAAACCATCTCCAGATCCCGCGTGGAAAGCAAAAACATTTGTTTTGACCACAGCGTCAACACCATACCATGGCTCCCGTTCCTCCCCTCGGGGCCCTTCGCGTCGCGCAGCCAACTGATGTGCTCCGCATCGGCATTGTCGCGGCCGCCGGCTTCAGATACTCGCCGCTGTTCAAATGGGAACGCCCCCACCATGAGGACTTCCCCGAGGACACCCTCCTGTCCTACCGCACCCAATTCATGACGGCCATCAAAAGCGACGACTACATCGTCCTGGTGCAAGACGATGCATACATTCCCGACGAAAACGACAAGACGTCCGCCATCATCCCCGACAACAACGGGTGGGCAGCCCCAGAAGCTGGAGACCCCGTCGTCGTCGGCGTGGTCTCGATCAAACTTCACCCTGGCTCCGCCCACAAGGGGATATTGAATGACCATCGAGGTCAGGAATCTCTCCTCCATTGCTGGAACGTCATCACCTGCTAACGACGGGAACCCCAGGCCTGTACCCGAATCTCCCAAGCAGCAACCCCGGCCGAGACTTGAACCGCCGACACTACGATGACTGGGGCACACTGTCCGACGATGCTATACAGAGGAACAATTTGGAGGGCCATTCGGCTGTGAGCATGCTCGTTGTCCATCCCGCATACTGGAGGCGCGGTCACGGCACTCGGTTGGCGACGTGGGCGAGGGATCTCTCGGTTTTGGAGGAGGTTCCCCAGTGCGCAAGCTCTGCGACCATGTCCAAGCCAATATTCCGTTCGTTGGGGTACCGTCAGGTGGATTCCATCGTTGCGGAGGGGGATGAGGACGACCCGGGAGGTGTTAGTGCCGCTCTCATGGCGCATTGCGGGCCTGGGCCAACCCAAACCTACTAACGAGTAGCGCGTGGCCCTTTAACAGCCAGTTGCCCTGGAGAGAAATAATGCAATGTTTTCCTCGTAAATGCCTCGTAACAGCCTAAATACCGACCTATTTGCCGCCGTCCCTGTCATTTATTGTTCCTTTATTCCTCTTGCTCTTCTTCTTGCTCTTCTTGGTGTCCTTCTTGCTTGTCTTCCTCTCCTTGTCCGGATGTTGCTCTTCTTGTTCCCGTTATTCTTCCTGTCCCTCCCGTACGTCCTGTCCCTCATATCCCTCCTGTCCCTCCTGTCCGTCCTGTCCGTCCTGTCCGTCTTGTCCGCCCTGTTCCTCCTGTTCCTCCTGTACATGATATGGCTCCTGTTCCTCACCCTGCATTTCCCCCTGTCCTTGTCCGGCTTTTTTATGTCCATCCTCTTCTTGGTTTTGTTGTTTTTCTTCATCCTCTTCTCGGCCCTGCTCATTTGGTTGATGCTTTTGCTGCCCTTCAAGTTGATTCCAGTCGAGTGCAACTCGAACATGGTAAGGGAGGCTTCGATGCTGTCGACTCGGAGTGTTTTGTTGCCATTGTTGTTGTTTTTGCATGTATTGTTTGTACGCGTCATAGTTATGCTGTCGTCGCAGGTATTCTGCATATTCTTTTTGGAGCTTTTCTTGTTTTTTTCGTTCGCGTTGCATTTGTTGTTGGATTTGCCATTGTTCCCTTTGTTGCTGACTTTGCCGTTGCAGCTCCTCCTGGCGTTGTTGCACCCTTTGTCGTTCATCTTCTTGTCGTTTCCGTAGTGCATCCTCTTGTCGTTTCCGCTCCTCTTCCTCTCGCTGTTGTCGTTCCTCTTGTTTTCGCTGCTCTCGCTCCTCTCGTTTTTTCTGTCGTCGTTCCTCTTCCTTTTGCAGTCGTCGTTCCTCTTTTTTTTGCAGCCGTCGTTCCTCTTCTTTTCGCTGTTGTCGTTGCTCTTCTTTTTGCTGTCGTCGTTGCTCTTCGAGTCGTTCATCTTCCCCTAGTAGAAGCTGCTGTTGCCGTGTCGCGGCTGGGGCCGGGGCTCCGGCTCGACCCTCCCGCAGTCGTGCTCTTTCTCCTACCCTTGCCCTGTAGTACTGAGCAATGCCGGATTTGCTGTGCTCAATTTCCTCATCCGTCAAGTCGGTCCACGCATGGAGGAGAGCATCCAAGATACGACTCTTGACCGCGGGGTTGATGCGAATGATAGCCGGAGACGAAGAGGTCGACGGGGTCGCAGGATCATATATGCCAAGTTGACTTTCCTCAAAAATCAATCTGTACAGCCAACGGGCTGTATCCTCTCCAAACTGGTCCCACATGCCCAGCTGCTGGTTGCGACGGTCCATGTCTTCCTCGGGTGTCTGACGCCTCGTTGTCATGGTGCCGCTGTCTGGTGGAGGTGTGTCTGTGTCGCTGTCTGGTCGAGGTGTGTCTGTGCCATTGTCTGGCTGGGGCGGTTCTGTGCCAGAGCCGATTTGTAGTTGCTTGTCTTCTTGAAGGATCTCTTCTGTTCGCAACAGGAGATTTCTCCATGCCTCCTGGACCGCCTGGACCAATGTCTCGGCTTCCTGTCGTATTTGTTTGCGTTCGGTCTCGAGGAGATCTTGGGCACCGGTGTCCTCCCTGTCGATGTGAACTGTCAGAGTCTGCATTCGCAATCAGAAAGATGCCTGTCACTTACGAATGACTCCTTCTCTCCTTCACTGCTAACAGCATGGTCGTCGCGATGAGCCCGACCGTCACCTTGTGCGACTCAATCTTGGCCAGCAGCCTGGTTGCCTTGGATTTGCGGAACGCCCATTGAACCCTGGCCATCGTGCGGCCGTTATGCTTCAGGAGATCCTTGATTTCCTCGTGAACACGCTCGATTTGACGGGTAACGGATCCAATTGATTTGAAGAGTCGGACCTTGAACAGGCGTCGTCCCTTCTTGAAAACGCTGCGCAGCTCCCGCAGGATGGCGGATAGCTCGCGAATGCCCCGGGCAATGTCGGTCATTTCCCGGGGAGCATCGCGGATCGTCGAGATGATGTCAAAGAGGGTTGAGGCGAGAGCAGAGCTGGCCGTCGCGATGCCGGCCACGCCGCTGATGATGGTGAAGGGATCCATGCCAAGGGCGAGGGCAGGGGCAATGGCCGCGATGGTAGAGAACCAGAGACGAACGACGAGGGAAAGAGATGTGGAAGAGTGCGGGGTTTCGATGCACTTGAGGCCGGGCGCAGCCAGACATGGCAAATAGGAAAACGCCATGCGGAAAGCCTGATGGGAAGTTGTCGCCAATGAGGAGCGTGGATTGAAGGTGAGGCGGGCAGTCCCCCACGTTGAAGACTTTGCCTTTTCCCAGGCAGTTTCTGGTCAACACTGTACACTCCAGCCCTGGTTTGTTTGTTAGCGCGAGACATTCTACGATGTAGACACAGGCCATATACCGTTTGATGGAGGCCCTGGGGTTGGAACCGGATGCCTTTTCCTCAAAGCAGGATACCTTTTTCTCGGAGCCGGATACTTATACCTCTGCCGACCAGGTCCGAGGGTTAGAACTGGACACTTTTTATTTGTGTAACTATGCTTCAAAGGAAGAGCTGGAGGGTCCTGGAGTCAGAATTGTAGGCCTTGAGGTCGGAACAGGAGGCGTAGCGTCCTTGGCGAGAGGTCTCGCGCTAACAAATAAACCAGGGCTGGAGTCACGACTGTCTCGTCTTGGCAGAGAACGTTGCATCTTTCGTTCTTACGCCCGACTTTGAAGCCTTTGGCTTGCCTGTCTTCGAACCCGCATTCTCCTCGGTTGCAAATGTCCCGAAGAAGCCCACCCAAGTCTCGCGCTGATGTCTTGGCAAAATAGGTACAGTGTCGAGAATCTGGCAACACCAACCCAGCGAGAGGGACAAAGACTGAACATGGCAGACGATAGTCCACGACCTGGTAAAACCCCGAAAAGAATTATGAAGTTTTTGAGTTCTTGCTCTCGCTTGAACTTCCAGAGGTCTCGCCCCTTCCGGCGACCATCTGGCAGCCAGTGGATTCGACACGGGCCGCGATAAGACAATCTCACGATGGAGTCGTTTCGGCGAGGGTCCACTTCAACTCACAGGGGTCCCAACCCAAATTAAAAGTGGGCACCCAAAATGACCAAAAAACTTTTCTTCCCGCCGGAGTCGGGGCCGAACTCGCACTCACTCATCGCTCACCACTCACTCACTCACTCCCGGGGTGAGAGCGCGCGAGTGCGAAAATGGGTGGGCTCGAGGGCCATCCACGGCCTCCCACCAGCAGCCTGCCCATCCTCAACACCACCACCCTCACCGAGTCCCTCCTCTCCGACGCCCTGGACAACCTCATCGCCATCTACTGCCCCGCCGCCGCCGTCGTCCCCCAGCTCGTCCTGCAAAAGGCTCTCAACCCCTTCGCCCTGTCCAAGCGCTTCGCCCCTCTCACCGACTCGGGCTACAGCTCCGGCTACACCTCGGAGAATGAAGACGACGACGACCCCTCCCCAGCACCAGAGTCGACCGCCCTCGCCCTCCTCCGCGCCGACGACCTAGAGCGCACCGCCGCCACCCGCTGGATCGAGCGCTTCCTCGTCCGCGCCGACGACCTCGCGTGCTTCACCACCGACGAAACCCGCCAACTCGCCGTCGAAAAGGCCGCGGACCTGCTCATCGCCTTGTCAACACCAATGTCCTCCCCGGCAGAAGACGAAGCCTGCACCCTAGACGACGACCCGGACAACTTCTGGCGGGAATTCACCTTCTCCACGACCGCAGCCCCAATCACAGTCCGCATCAACGACGGCCTCGCCGGCAAGTCTTCCTCCGACCACCTCGACGTCGGCCTCCAGACCTGGGGCGCGTCGATTGTCTTCTGCCAGATGATGTGCGACGACCCGGCGCGGTTCGGGCTCGCCACCCGGCGGCGGGCCACGATCGTGGAACTCGGTGCCGGTACGGGGCTGGTCAGTCTCGCGCTGGGCCGGCTCCTGCCCGCGCTGGGGGCGGGGGGGGCGACGGTGGTGGCGACGGATTATCACCCCGCTGTTATCGCCAACCTGCAGACGAACATTGCGGCGAACGAGTCGAAGGTGGTGGGGTGTGTGCTGGATTGGGGGAATCCACGGGTGGATGATCCGGCGTGGCCGTTGGAGGAGGGGGGGAAGGCGGATGTGTTGGTTGCGACGGATGTGGTGTATGCGTCTACGCATGCGGTGATGCTGTATGAGTGCGCGGAGAGGCTGTTGGCGGAGGATGGGGTGTTTTGGCTGATGCAGACGGTGAGGCAGAATGGACGGTTTGGGGAGGTGGCGGATGCGGTTGGGGAGGTGTTTGGGGAGAGGGAGAGGGCGGCTACAGGCGGGGGGAAGGTGTTGAGGATTTTGGAGAGGGAGAGGGTGGAGAGGAAGAGGGGGGTCGGGAGGGGGGATGAGGCGTTTTATAGGCTTTTCAAGGTTGGCTGGGCGTAGATGGGGGTTGCATTAGACAGACGAGGCATGAGGCATGATACCTGGATGGGATAGACTTGGAGTCAGAGGGGATGGATAGATGATAGACCAGCATGGGCATGAGAGCACAGCATGGGCATGAGAGCATACCTGGATACATTACAGCATTTCCTCAATATGGACCATGGGTTCAGATCGCGTATATTCTGCCAGGCCCAACAGAGAGAGGGTTAAAGACACACAGATTGATCCGAGTTCAAGTCCTTCCCTCTGGAAATTGCCCCCATGGCACCCAAGGAAGTCCCCAACCCAGGTTTCACAACAGCCGCCTCCACTGCTTCAATCCCTTCTACTGGGGAAACATCCCAGCGCTCCACATGACTTCTCAATGTCTCTATCGCACAAGCTGATGCACACCAGCCATTGGTCCATCGGCTGCAACATGCAGGTACTGACGCATCCCGCTTTGAAGGCGTGGAAGCAACCGTCGTAGCTGGAGAAGGCGCAGCCCCGGGGTTCCAGAGGGCGGGGTGCGGGTGTTGAGTGGGGGAGGGCGAGGACGTGGGGAGTGATGGCGAGGGCGGTGATCTGATGTTGTTCAGCTGTGGGAGTTAAGCAGGGTGGTGGAGGTGTGCATACCGCTTTGAGGGGGTGCATGGTCTTGGTATGTGGGAAGTTCGGCAACTTGGAGGGTTGTTGATGGCGATGATTCTGCGACGGACAATGATGCTCACGGCTTTGGTGTGATGAAGACAATGTACCCGGGACGTTGACGAGGCAGTGGGACAGTCAGACCACGTGGTTCGGAATGCAGGAAGCGTTTCTTTTCTGCACGGTGACGACGCCTTGCTTGAGTCAACCCCTCTCCTTTCTGTTCTTCAATGTCAGGAATATTGCCCCTATGTTTGAGTGCAATTCTCGATGTAACGCTTCGTCTGCGTCGAATTGTCCGGTGTAGGCGCATCGTAGAGCTCATTGCCGGGCCCTTTGGCCTCCTCATCGGACTTGTCGGTGGCTGCTGTAATTACAATCATGACGTTAGCAGGTGATGTGAATTATCTGCCCACAGAAGGAACTTGCCTGTGAGCTGCCCGTCCTCCTCTTCGTGGTTGAAGAACTGTTCATTTATCAGAGCAATGACGTCCTTCATCGTACTCTCGATCCTGCGCTCGCCCAACGGGTGGTTTGCTTCGCCGATTAGCAGACTGCCTCCCCGTGCCCTTTGATTGATGCTTACCATATGCAAAGGCTAGGTGGACGATGACGGGTGCTGCTCGAATCTCTGGCTGTGCAAAGGCCTTGGTGGCTGCCGCCTCGACGTTTTTTATCAGCTTCGCGGCCTGGTCCGACCAGGGCCAAACCTTGTAGCCCGCCTTGTAAAGTATATTTCTCGCTTTGACTACGTCCTGGAGCAACCGGGGCTGGGCGTTGTCGTCTACGTTTTCGTCGTCGTCCACGGTGCCGTCCAAGGACGACACATACATGATATCGGACCTGCTGTCGGACCTGTTGTCGTCCAGACTATCGTCCATGATGATGTTATCGTCCGCGTCGTCGTCCATGTTGACTGTTGTCAGCCGCGAGACCCTGCGAGGGTAGGTACTTTGGAAGAGACCGTGGAGAGTGGTGGAGTGGGAGTGAAGAGGAGAACAGAAGAGAAAAGTTTACACATGGTAAATGACCGGGGCACGTGGTGCCGTGTTTTGATTTGCGGGTGAATTCTTTCTTTCAAGATCAGATGAAGAGGCCTGCTGGCCCACTTGATGGTGTTTTCGTCCGATATTCTTCGATGAGGCCGTCCCTGGTGCAAAAAGTGACTCTGTCCAGTCTTTGCAAGGACTGACGTCAGTGACTTTCCTGGGGGTGCCTAAAATCCTTTCGTTCCTGCCATGGAACCACGCTTCGTGGACAAGCATCTTCACAAAACCAGACTCCACTTTCAACCTCAACCATTGACAAGACGCGACGACATCGACCATCCCCACCCACATGAGCAAGCCGCGCCTCCTGATTGCCAGCTTCGCCAAGCTAGGTATCCTGTCTCTTCTGGATCATGTCTGGTTTCTTTCTCCCCGAGAAATCGACAAACTCCTGATGCAATTCCCAAGTCCGGAAGTCCGGGTGTCTCTCACCCACAACGTGGCTGCTGCACCGCCATGCCCAACGCTGTTCAGCATGGAGGAAACCCCTGTCCAAGTACCAGGATGTGGCCCTCGAAAATTCCAAACTTCCCAACACCGTAGACGAAGCGGTGAGACTGGGTCGCCCCGACTGGCCAGGCAGACCTGCAGGCGAGAGCCTTGCGTTGACCACATCAGCAGAGAGAACAGGAAAAGGCACGCTCCATGGAGCACACGATTGGCCAGCTATTCGACACCCCCTTGCCCCCAGCCCCTTTGGTGTTGCCTTTTAGGATGGGTAACCCCGAGTCCATAAATTTCAACCATACCCGCGACTCTTCATATTTGCTTTTTGAGCCCGAGCTCCCAGTGCAACCCAAAGCTCTGGGTTCCTGACATGGCCGAAGCCATCGCAGCCGTTTCCCTGGCCGGGAATGTCCTCCAGTTTTTGGAAGCCGGCGGCAAATTTACCTTCCGGGCCTTTGAGATTCTGCGACATGGTGCCTGCGGCGGAAGTCGATCTGATCTCAAGGACCTTCGCCAAATCACCCATGACTTCCAACGGCTACTCGAACATCTCCGCAACAGCAGCGCATCCAACGATAAGGCTGCTTCAAGCCCTCTGGCGAGCTTGTCCATGGCCTGCTCCGATGTTGTCAAAGAGTTACTCGAAAAGCTGGACAAGATCGGCCTCAACGACAATCACAAGCGCGCCAATCTACTCGTGATCGAATTCAAGTCGGCGTGGCAAAAAGTCGAGATTGAAAACCTGGAGAAGCGCATTGCCAGGTTCAGAGAACAGCTCGCCGTTCATTGGATCACCGAGATGAGGTGCGTTGACTCCCATCTGAGCACGGAAGATCCGTCGTAAGAGAATGCTAACATTCATCCGAAGAGAGCTGATTGCCCAACCTTTGGCGATGCAGGAGGCAGTTCTATCCGAGATTCGTGGTCTCGCCAAAGGGAGGTCCTCGGTTTCTGGAAGACATGCGGACGCACCATGCGAGCAGATGATCAAGTCCTTGTCTGGGTGCTTGGCAGAGGAGGCGGAACAACACCAGCTTGACCTCCTCCGGCAAGAAATCCACGCCAGACTCGTCGAGCTTCACAGCTCTGCCGATGACGGTGCTCCGCAATCTCGCCAGCCACGCCAGGCTCAACTGCCGGAAGACAGGAAGCTGGAGCTCCAGAGGGACTTCCTTCATACTCTCCACTTTCGTGAAAAGGGATACCGAGAGTCCGCCATCTCGTCGCCATATGATAGCACCTTCCGATGGATGTTCCAGGATACCGAGGACCCAGCCCGCAAGGACACCGGGTTCCGCCAATGGCTGGCCTCGTCTTCCAACCTCTTCTGGGTCACTGGCAAGCCAGGCGCCGGAAAGTCGACCCTTATGAAATACATTTCCGACTTTCACTCCAAGGGTGAGGGGGCCACCTTGTGTCAGCAGTTCCTCGACGAGTGGGCCGGCTCGTCCAAGATCGCAACGGCAAGCTTCTATTTTTGGTCATCCGGCGCGGAAATCCAGGCGTCCCAGAAAGCAATGGTCGGATCGATTCTGGTTGATCTGCTCCAGCAAAACGCCGACATCATCCCCCAGGTAGTTCCGCTCATGTGGGAATCTGCCTGCCTCCTTGGGACACCGTTCCCGCAACATTGGGCAGAGGGAGCGCTTGGAGACCTTCTCTTCGGCACCTTGGAGGAGCTCTCGCGAGGAAATACGAGGGTATGCCTGTTCATCGACGGACTGGATGAGTTTGATGGCGATGCACAAACGATCATCGACTTCGTGGACAAGATGTTGCAGCTGCCCGACGTCAAACTCTGCGTCTCCAGTCGCCCATGGGTGGCATTCGAGTCCGCATTCGGCCGGGCATCCAGCCTTCGGGTACAGGACCTCACTTATCCAGACATCCAACACTTTATCCAATCTCGCTTTGAGAAAAGCGAAGGTTTCAGCAGACTGATGAAGCGTGAGCCCGACTACGCGGCCAGCCTGATCCATCACGTCCTTGAAAAGTCTTCGGGGGTGTTTCTCTGGGTCCGAATAGTGGTGGACTCGCTCCTCGCTGGGCTTACAAACGATGACAGGGTTTGCGATCTGGAGAGGAGACTGGACTCACTGCCCCCTGAGCTCAATGACCTCTTTAGCAACATCCTCGACAACATTGATCCCTTCTACTATGAGCACGCCTGCCAGTACTTCCAGCTTCTGCTCGCCAACGACGGTTCTGCTGAAGCCCTGCTTCTGTCATTCGCCGATGAAGAGAAGGGCTTCTCGCTCAGCCGGCCTTGGGCACGAGTCAGTGACGAAGAGTCAACAACTCGACTGGAGACACTAGAGCGGAGACTGAGAAGCCGCTCCAAGGGGCTCTTGGAGATGAGCCCCGACGGCCGCGTCAACTTTCTGCATCGGACTGTTCGAGATTTTCTCGACCGACCTTCAATCTCAGCACGGGTGGCGACCGCCACAAGAGGAACCGACTTCGATGCATACCTGCAACTCTGCTCTGGCTTCCACTGCCTGATCAAGGCCAACATGAAAGACGGGGAGATAAAGCCCCTGTTGATCAGCTGTCTCACCTGCGCTTCCCGGGTTACGACTGGGAAACATCAGATGATCGAGATCCTGGACTCCCTCGACCACGACTACAAAAGTCGCCGAAACCTCAAAGGAATCGACAGACTGCTGTGGATACAGGGTTGGGAATCCGAGGTGCTGGAGAATGGCCACGGCCTCCGTCTTATCCTTCCCGCCGGAGCCCCGATCTTTCACAACGACATTCTGCCGCTTGCTACACGCTTCGGGGTCACAGACTACGTCCGTGTAAGAGCAGAGCCGGGGGGGCTGTACTGGACAGATACTCCTTCTCCTAACGAGCCTTCAGTCCGAGACATGGTCCGCGGCACCGCTCTCGGGAGATTGTTGCTGTCTCGAGCTTCCAAGCAGACTGAGCGTCCCAAGAGCAGCAAATTTGCCCTGCCCCTTTTCCTCGTCGCTTGCTTTGGTACGCCGCCCAACGTCGAGATGTTCGAATATTTCCTTGGTCGCGGAGCCCACACCATTCCCGAATGGCCGTTCAGGATGGAGCTAAAGCTCCAGGCGCCTACGATGAACACACATGCGCTCCTGAAGCCGCATTCACCAATGCTGGAAGTAGCCGTAACTGTCGCTCTGTTCAGCGCTTTTGCTCAAGGGCCGCTTTTGGCAGGGAAGGCCTGGGGCAGCTGGGCCCCCATCTTTGACATTTTCGCCTCCGAGGGCAAGAAGTTGGATATGGGGTTGGCTACGGCAGTTGCGAAAAGATTCAAGGTTACTCGTCGAGAACGCGCTCCGACGAATCGGACTCGACTTTCACGGCAGGATTTGGTCATGGTCTTTGATAGTCTGCGCCCTGGCAGCAATCTCACTGTCAACTGGGAAGTAATCTGTAACAGGGTTCGCAAAGCGAGCTGCGAGCCCTATACAGAGTTGGGCCCATCCGACCCGGCCCTGCGTATGTTCTACGAATAATGATGGATCAAGCCTACTAATCTATCCCTCTGAACTTTGTGTGATCCCTTCTCGTCTTTCTTCAACCGTTTCCCAGCCGAGGAAAGAACCTTCAAATGAACACAATGTATCTACTCAAGGTTGAACAGATCAAACGCTTTTATGGCATGTGTGTTTCCTGGATCCAAACTCGGCCATCCCACAGAGTCCAACCCCGGAACTCAACCTTATCCACAAGACCCCTCCCCACCCCCAAGACGCTCTCCCTTCCGGCTTGACGGGATCGAACATGACGCAACCATGGCTGGCGGTGGATTGACACAAACACGGCGAAATTAGTCTACCTCTCATTCACAACATCAGCACCTAGCCGAGTATCATCCCAAGCAGGAAGGCAAGCAACCCAAGAACAAGGTCAGGACGAGTCCATATCGATTGTTTGACTAAATAGCAGTTGGTATAATAATTATTGCATGGCTCGCCGACAGGAAACATAAACCCCAGACTCCCAAAATTGTATCATGTTTTCCTTCCATGTTGTGGTAAGACGTTCCATCCACTTGTCACCACTGCAAGCTCACAAACCTCGGCGGGCTTGCCTAGACCTCTTCCACCGTGACCTTGTGCGGGACATGCTTCCGCTCCCGATACTCGCGGTCCTCGAGATAGTCGTAGTGCCCCGTGATCCGGCGCCGGATCCTCTCCTTGACAGCCTCCCGGATCTCTTGCTCAGACACCGTCATCAAGTCATCATAGCCCGTCTTGATGTATGGGAAGAGGGGCATGTTGTTGCTCGTCTCGACCCATGTGCTGTTCGGGGCCTTGGCGCGGCTCGCAATGACATCCATATCGCCAGCGATTTGCTTGCAAAAGACCTCGAGCGGCAGGTCGTTGACGTCGGAGCCAAAGGGGTTCTCGATCTCGCGTCCGATCATGAGGATGCCGAGGATGATGTACGCAGCGGCGACAGTGGCAGGGATCGTGATCCACCCGAGCTGCAAAAGGAGCTGGAAGGGGAGCAGCAAGACGTACACCCACGTGATCTGGGCAATGGCGATGGCGTAGGCGATGGGCAGCGGCGTATTGAGCACACGGTCGGTGCCGGTAAGGACGTCGTTGAGCGCAAGCAGATTGTTGTAGCACATGGTTTGGTGCATGGCCACGGGAAGCTGGCCGTTGGCGACAAGCTCGTCGGCGAAACCACCCAGGTACGAGATAATTTCGAGCGGGAGATTGCCGAGGGGATCTTCAGCCTTCTTGACTGCCTTGCGCGGGTTGCTCTCGGCAAACGAGATGCCGAGGTACTCGCCGATGCCCTTGAAGAAGGACGGCTTCTTGGTCTTCCACTCTTCCAGGCGCTTCTCGGTGGTGGCTTCCTTGGCGAAGATATCGAGGTGGGCCACAAGTTGGTTGACGTCGGCGTAGTATGTGTAGGGCTCGAAGCGCAGCTTGTGCTTCAGAGCAACGCTAAATGCTACGATGAGGTTGAGGGCCGTGCTATGTATTGTCAGCGCAAGATTCGGGCAGCAGAGAAAGGGGGGCGCACAGCTTCGCAAGGAGATCCTTCTTGCCCAGTTCGCCCTCGCGCTCCTTGGCGTGCACCCAGAAGATGCGGGCCAGGTTCTGCGACGTCAAGACCAGCTGCGCCCAGTAGCGGCGACCTTCATTGTAGCGCTCGTAGGCCGTGGAGCTGCGGAACGACAGGCCCAAACCGACGACGAAACCCAGAACAGTGAGCAGAATGCTGCTAATTCCAATCGGCTTCACTTTCATGTGGATCAGGGTGAAGAGCGTGGCCCAGGCGCCGACAGACACGAGCGGGAGGATCATCTTGGGCATGATGCTGCCGTGCATCTGTAGGAAAATGGGCCATTTCGAATGCTTCTCGGTATTCCTAGGTCCTTTCTGCAGGGACGGTGTTAGCAGGGCGCACGAGTGTCCATGACAAGGGGTGTCTGCCTACAAAGTAGACTCCGGCATCGATCGACGAGCTCCTCCTACGCAGGTGAGGTGGGCCGGATTCATAGGGCGACAGAGGTGACGAGAGGGCGGCAAGCGACTTCTCGTGCCTGTTGATGGCGATATCGGCCGGCCGGTTCTGATCGGTCGGGGCTGTCGCGGCGGCGGCCGCCGCCGGAGGGGGAGCCAGGGCCTCGGCCGGAGCGGCGCCTCCGTCTTCACCACCCATTGTGCTTTGGCGGGGAGAGAGTCGCGAGGGAGTCGGGTTCGAGGTTCGGTGATGTGTGTTGTTGAAGACTGTTGAAGCAAAATTGGCACTCAATTCCGGATTGAGCACCTGTGAATGGGTCGGGGATAATTAAGCGTCCAAAAAATCGAGGTGGCAAGAGGATGGTTGTTGTCGTCGACAGGAGACTCGGGAGCCAGGTCCAGAAAGGAGAAGAGAATCCAAAAAAAGACGGCGAACAAAAGAGGAGCGCGTGCCTGGCCCTTTGAGGTTGGCGTGCCTGCCCCGGGCAAGAAGAGACTTTTTGCACTGCCGCAATGGTCCCTTCCCTCGATCCTTTCCCAGGGGCAGCGCGTCAAAGATGAATTGGGAATGAGGCAGGGGGGGAAGGGGTCACCTTCCCGCGTCTGTGCCATGGGAAGGAGCCGGCGGTTCTTTCAAGTTTGCGGGGCCGGAGTCGAGGACGGTTGTTGAGTGGTCACGACAGTGTCATATCCGAAAGCTTGCAGGAGAAATTCGAGTTTGGATCGTTGGTTGACCCACTTCGGCCCCCTTCCCGCGCCGTCTCGTCTCGCCGCATCGCGACTCTTGGCCGAGTGGTGAGCTTGGCAGCCCCCTTTTGCTCACCAGTGGCTCACCACCCTGAGACCCTGAGACACGTGGACGCCTGTGGTTCAGCGACACGACTGGCCTGGAGGTGTGGTGATGGTGTGGCCAGACGGAGAGGGATTTTACGGCGCATCCCGATGCGATGCTGCAGAGGGACGATCTGAAAAGAGAGACGCCTTTGCCGCGTCGTTTCGTTTCGTTTGTTTGCACGGTGCTCCCATCTCGAGTTACCCGGAAATTACGTGACACAAGATATTGACATGACACGGGCTGAGTCTCCTTGTTCCTGCTTCCCGTCATTGACGTCGAAAAAGTCAAGGTCAACGCGGTTTTATTTTGGGATTTCTTTGTCGGGCATTGGTGAGTCGCCGAGGGCTGACTGACAGCAACAAGACCACCTGATTCTTGTTCTCCGAGAGCTGGCTTTCCAATGGCTCTCAATGCCAAGGGACGCCACAAAGGTCGGCGAGGGTCTGGACCTGGCCATCCCTCGCGGCAACTCGCGATGGTGATTCGCGTCTGCCAAGGACATCGCGCTTGGGAATTCAAATGCCGCAAGAGATGCGATAAATCGAGTTCAAAATAAGATCGACAAGGTGAGCTTATGATGGCTGTTGGGTGGTGATGACTGGGTTTGGGAGCGCCAATGGCCGTTTGGCTTTGGCCTCATGTCTCGAACTCGATCGCCTCGGTGTTTCAGATCAAGGTTCTTCCCGCGGTTCGGAGTGGGGCCGCAAATCAGGGGTTGAGCGGGCAGGGTCCAATTCTTATTCGACAGTTGAACGAAGACAACATTTTTTATTTTTTTTGCATCTCCATTCTCCGATGAGCTTCAATGTTTATGAAGAGCACTGCACCATGGCCGTCGAGCTGAGTTCTCACTAGAAGGCGGCGTAGCATTTGCTCCCGGTCCCGTTTGCTGCTGTCATTTGCACTGCCCAGTTCCCCACGATGAAGCCTGAAGGAGCGGATACGAATTTCCATCTTGGGGGGATGGAAGGAAGGGCCAATGCGAAGAAACTCCAAACTGACCGAACTCGAGTTCCCTCTCTTTTTTGCTTCGTTGTACGGATACAGACGGGCTTCTCTTGGCTTTTATACGGATACAATGTGAGAGCCGCAATGCCTGGTGGAACAGCCGCCCTCCGGACTCCGGTGCCGTGCAACGGCGCAGGTCCCGGCCATCGCCAAGTTGCGTCATCGCCAAGACGCCAACCTCTCCAATTCCCAATCTCCAGCTTCGGCTCTTCACCATCACCACCATCACCACCACTACCACCACCACTCAGCCCGACGGCGACATGACATGAAGAATGAACCCTCCATCCGGCTTCGTCCATGACTTCCTCAAACGCCTCCAAGACCAATCCCATGCGCCCAGGCGGTGGCAGAATGCCGACCTTCCGGCCCTCGACACGCGCAACGCGTCGCATCTCGACCTCGTCGTCTCGCACAGCACCCCCCAGACATTCCACATCGGCACCGGCGCCTCGATCTTCACCGATATTCTGGTCCCCGCCATCGCCACGGCAAAGCACGAAATCATCCTCGTCACTTGCTTCTGGGCCCCCTCCAAGACCCTCGACGCTATCCACGATGCCCTCACCAAGCTAGCTTCCCACCGACGGGACTTGCTCCGCGATGGCCACCACCTCTCGCCCCTCAGTGTCCGCATCTGCTTCTCGTCACGGTCGCTGTTCCAAAAGCTGTTCCATCCCCAGTACCGCGATGGCTACGTCTACCCGGCCGCGACATGGAAGCCGAAGCTGGGCCTGCCCGATGCGGAGCTGCTGCAGGCCGGCGCCATCGATCTTCGCGTCAAGAGCCTGTTCTTCCTCCCCTTCAGCGTCATGCACCCCAAATTTGTAATCGTGGACCGAGAGCGAGCCTTCATTCCGAGCTGCAACGTCAGTTGGGAGTCGTGGCTTGAGGGATGCGTGCAGGTCACGGGCGCTGCTGTCGTGAGTCTTGTTCGCTTCTACGCCCTGACTTGGGACCGAGATCTCGACACTGAGAGGGTGCTTTCGACTCACATCGCCGAAACCCCGGCCTTCGATGCCCAAGCAGCCAGCCTCCATCATGTGTCGAGCCCAGCCCACCGCCGGGTCGCACTTCCATCAGCGACAAGTCCAACACCGACGCTCATCCTGCCCTCGTCCCACCATTGGAATCCTCAATTCCACCCATTTCCGTGGCAGAAAGCTCCCGACGCCCCGGTCACCCCGCTGAATATCGCCTTGCTCGAGTTGTTCGACCGCGCCCAGCGCTCCATCTATGTCCAGACACCCAACCTGACATGCAGACCCGTCATCGACGCGCTGTTGGACGCCCTGCAACGGGGCGTGGACGTGGCCATTGTGACGAACCGCAGCATGATGCTCCTGGAGCAGCTTGTCACAGCAGGGACCACGACGAGCTTTTGTCTGCGGTCGCTTGTGCGGAGGTACCGTCGACTGACCGGCAGTCGGCATGGTCGAATTTCGGGTGGTCGTGGCCGCGGCGGTGATGCGGCATCCAGAGATGTCGAGGCCGCCAACACAAATCCTGGGCAGCTCTCCATCTTGTCCTTCCGCTCACGCCTCGGAGCGAAGCCAGACGAGCACGAGGAGCAGCCTCTGATGGCAGGGGCTGATCGGGGCGAGGAGCCGGTCCACTCACATCTCAAGTTGACAGTGATCGATGACGAGTTTACCGTGCTCGGTTCTGGAAATATGGACCGAGCCAGTTGGTGGACCAGTCAAGAGCTGGGCATCCTGTTTCACGACAAAGAATTGGCATCGGCTGTCAGGTCCGGCGTGGAGGGTGTCATGGACGGCCGGTTCGACGTCGTCTTTGACGCCCGGAGCGATCGGGATTGAGCCCAGCGCCGCTTCGCCCCATGACCACGGCGGTCCTTTGGTTTGGCGACTCGACGTCCTGGGCGCGCCGCGGACCGCGCATGAACGATGCAATGAGCTAGAAGGGCCGCCAAGGGCCGTGGCACTCGCAAGGACGGGAGCCGGGCATCACGGGCACTGTATGCGCAACTGGCGGGCTGGCGCACCCTCCTGGACCATCTCGGTAGCCTCGGTCGACTTCTTGATAGGGTTTCCGGGGCCAGGGGCGATGCGACGCTGGCGGAAAGATGGTGTCTTGATTCCGCCTGGACTCGACGCTTCCCCCACACGCTTCCCCAACTCATCATGGTGGTGTCTGGCCGCTCTGCCGAGTGCCCCGCACGCAAGAGCCGACCTCTTCCCTTCGCGGACACCAAGGAACGTGGGCTCCGAAATTAGGCCCCAGCGCCAACCTTAAGCAGCAATGGGACGCTGGGACGCTAAACCCGGTTTTGGCATATTGAAGAGGCTCGACGACCTGGTTGATGGGTGCTTCCGTCGTGAGCCGCAAATATCGCTGCCTTACCATGGTCGACACCACCTGTTTGTTCTTTGGGGGGGTGGGAGGGGGAGGTCTGTGGTCTTCAGTCACAATTGAGCTTTGCATTTCTCACTCGGTGCATCAACTCCCAAGGCGCTCATCTCGTGTCGCCATGTCCGGATGGACCATCTCCCTCCGTGTTTGTGGGATATCCCGCCCTCCCTGCGGTGACTTCCCCGGAGCGGTGTCCCTGGCACCCCACGGCCAACAGTTCTCCGATGGAACCGTGGGAACTGTAGCACCCGCCAACGTCGACGACGGGGCGCATCGCCACCTTGTTCGCTCGCCGGCTCGCCTCTGCCAACCCAGGGTGGCATTGCGACCAGCCCGCTGATCACGAAGACGGGACCGCGAAGCCGTTGAGCCGCCTCGATCGGCTCTCCCGAGTCCAAGCAGCAGATGCCTCCAACATAAAAGAGGAAGCGTCCCGCGATTTGGAAAGAAGACTACCAGCAACGGCAACAGTTCATTCCCTCATTCACACTGCCAGTCACTCTTTACAATGGCCGTCAAAGGACTCTTCGTCGCTGCCGCCATGGCAGCGACTGCCGTCGCTGCCCCCCTCGTCGAGGAGCGCCAGAACTGCGCCAGCCAGTGGTAAGTAGCCATTCTTCTCCTGACAGAACCCGCCCGACTGACCTCGCCCAGGCAACAATGCGGCGGCCAGGGCTACACCGGCCCGACCTGCTGCGCTTCGGGCAGCGTCTGCACCTTTGGCAACGACTGGTACTCGCAGTGCCTTCCCGGCAGCGCGCCTCCCCCGCCGCCGCCGTCGTCGTCGGCTCAGCCCCAGCAGCCCAGCACCTCGTCGACTCGCCCGGCCACCACGCCGGTCGTGACCAGCAGCAGGCCCATCATCACGGTGACGCCGACCGCCTCGGCCACCGCCACCCGCAGCGAGGTTCCCGGCGGTGCCACGACCACGGCCAGCTTCACGGGCAACCCCTTTGAGGGCGTCCAGCTCTGGGCCAACCGCTACTACTCGTCCGAGGTGCACACGCTGGCCATCCCGACCATGACGGGGGCCATGGCCACCAAGGCGGCGGCTGTCGCCAAGGTGCCCAGCTTCCAGTGGCTCGACCGCAACGTCACGGTCGAGACGCTCCTCGTCGACACGCTCGGCGACATCCGCCGCGCTAACCAGGCCGGTGCCAACCCGCCGTACGCGGCCCAGATTGTCGTCTACAACCTGCCCGACCGTGACTGCGCTGCTCATGCCTCCAACGGCGAGTTTGCGATTGCCAACAACGGCGTCAACAACTACAAGAACTACGTCGACAACATCCGCAAGAAGCTCATCGAGTACTCGGACGTCCGCACCATCCTCGTCATCGAGCCCGACTCCCTCGCCAACATGGTGACCAACATGGGCGTGGCCAAGTGCGCCGGCGCTGCCAGCACCTACAAGGAGCTCACCAAGTACACGATGAACCAGCTCGATCTGCCCCACGTCGCCCAGTACCTCGATGCCGGCCACGCCGGGTGGCTCGGATGGCCCGCCAACATTGAGCCCGCCGCCAAGCTCTTTGCCGACCTCTACAAGGACGCCGGCAAGCCCAAGGCTGTCCGTGGTCTCGCCACCAACGTTGCCAACTACAATGCCTGGTCGCTCTCGTCGGCGCCCGCCTACACCACGCCCAACCCCAACTTTGACGAGAAGCGCTACGTGACGGCCTTCCGCCCCCTGCTCGAGGCCCAGGGCTTCCCCGCCCAGTTCATCACTGTAAGTTTTCCGTGTTCCGACTTGTATGGAACGCACACTGACACCCCGCGCAGGACCAGGGCCGTTCCGGCAAGCAGCCCACGGGCCAGCTCGAGTGGGGCCACTGGTGCAACGCCGTCGGCACCGGCTTCGGACCCCGCCCCAGCACCAACACGGGCCTCGCCATCCAGGACGCCTTTGTCTGGATCAAGCCCGGCGGCGAGTGCGACGGCACCAGCGACACGACGGCGGCCCGCTACGACACGTTCTGCGGCATGCCCGACGCGCTCAAGCCCGCGCCCGAGGCCGGCCAGTGGTTCCAGGCCTACTTTGAGCAGCTGCTCACCAACGCCAACCCCGCCTTTTAAGCGGAGGACCCCTTGGCACCAGACGCGGACGGGCCCAGGCAATGACGCAGCCCTCTGCCGATGACCCTTTTTTCTTGTAAATACTACTTTTAGATGTCTGTAAATACAGAGTGTGTACAACCCGCCTGACCTCACTTGTCCCCCGCCGCCCACATGACCCCCCCCAGCACCTGCGCCATGAACCCCTCGTCCTCGTACGCCTCGTCAAAGTGCCCCAGCGCCGTGTAGAATACCCGTCCCCTCTCCCCCGCGACCGCCTCCCGGCACCACGCGACGGGATACCCCGCCCCCTGTCCCCCGCCCGAGATCAAGACCTCCACCCCGGCCTGCCCCCGCGGGTCCGCCTCGAACTCGTACCACTCGTCGAACCAATCCCACTCCCACCCCCCGTCGTCGTCGGGGTTCTGCCGCATCCCCCTGCCGCGTCCCAGCGACCCGGAAATGATGGGGTGGCCGGGTTGCACGATTTGCACTGTTGACAGCGACGGCGGCGGGTGTCGCTTGAAGACCCCGCCGAGCGCGGCGCCGTAGGGCGGGTGCGAGGGTAGGCCGGTTGCGGCGCCGTGGATGGCGACGAGGGCGCCGCCGCGGCGGAGGAAGGCGTCGAAGGATGGGAGGAGGGAGGCGGGGAGGAAGTCCCCGGCCGAGTGGACGAGGAGGAGGAGGGTGTAGGGGGCGAAGGGGTCCGGGGTGGGGGAGAGGAAGGTGGAGAGGGCGGAGGGGGTGGTTGGGGCGATGGTTAGGGGGAGGTTGTGCGTGGCGAAGAGGCGGGTTAGGGCGGTGAGGGCGGGCGGGATGGAGGCGTGGGTGTAGGAGGGGGGGGTGGTGGTTGGGAGGAGGAGGGTTGTGGGGGGCATTGTTGGGTCTTTGTTGGTGGTGGTTTGTTTTTATTTTTGGTGTTTTTTTTTTGAAGGGGAAAGGGGGGGAAAGGAGGGGAGGAAGTTGGGAAAGTTGATGGAGGGAGGGGACTTGGCACAGTCATGTGCCAAGTTTTGTCCCTCTCTGGCTCTGCTGCATCACTTCTTTCCTCTTTCCTCCCCTCCCTCCTCGAGTCGCCAAAAAATTCTTTCTTCGCAACACCACGTCGAGTCTTTCTTTGCTCGCTCGGCACTCAACAATGCGCTCCAGGTCGGGACGGCCGCATCCGGCACCACAATGCGGCCGTCGCAGGCGCGTCGAGGTCGGCTTTGTATCGCTGCAACAGGACAAAAGTAAAACTCGACTCGGCCCATGAGCATCTCGTCCCTCTGTTCCACCAGGACCACAACGGAGACCAATACAACCAACACCTTGATCAACACACAACACACTCACCATGGTTCTCTTTGGCAGAAAGAATCCCGATGGCACCGACGACATGACGTGGCGCGGGACGAAGCGCAAGCAGCAAGACGGCGAGGCGGGCGATCCAGCCTTCGAGTTCGACCGCAAGCGCCAGTTCAAGGACAAGACGCGCCCCTTTGCCATGTACCTCGTCCAGGGCCTGCCGCCCATGCCGTCGGAGCCCGGAATGGCAACGATAAACCTGGACCGCAGCCACAAGAACAGGGAACTGGCGATAGCCGCCCTCAGGGAGGTCGACGCGCTGGACCCCTACTTTCTCAAGCTCGACCACTGCAACGCCATCTTCGCCCCCATCCGCCCCGGGCCCGCGAGGAAGGGCGCGAAGCGGAAGCCCGTGGCTGTCGACAGCATCTTCCTCAACAAGGCGAGCGGGTCGCTGGTCCGGTGGCTGCTCACCATGTTTGAGGACCAGGCGCAGGTCCTGGACTCGCTGACCACGCCCATGCCCGACGCCGTCTGGACCAGCCCGGGTCCCGAAGCCAGCCCGCTGACGGCGAAGCGCCTCGCCCTCCACCCGGACATCTGGAACTTTGCCTCGAGGTGGATGGACGTTCGCGTTCGCACCTTGTCCACGTCCACCAGGTATCACTGGTGGACCGCTCGCAATGGAGTCTTTGGCGAGAGAGTGAACAGATGCGAGAGGGAAAGGGCCGCCGTCAATGACGAGGAGCGCCTCCAGTGGCGGCTGCCGGAAGGCGGCGGCGAAGTGTCGAATCCCGTCGAGATCAGAGTGGCGCAGATAAACGCATTGGTCCACGGCGGCGACCTGGACGGAGATCTCACCCTGCTGACGTGCTACGACGAGCTTGGCATGATGACCAGGTCGTCGAAGAACAGGAAGGACTACTTTGAGCAGTGCTTCAACGAGTGGTACGGGGAGCTTACCCCGAAGGCGGCCTCGATGATTGGTACGTGGCCGCAGACCCCCTTCTTCCCGTCTCTTGCTGACAACCGTGTGCAGTCAACGGAGCCAAGGACTCGACTTCGCCGCACTACCACTACTTCCGCAACCACCTCTACTTCATCAACAAGTTCGTTGCCGTGCGCTCCTACGCCTCCAACGACGCAGGCCCCCCCCCTGATACCACAGCTATTCGCCGGGGGGCGGACCCGAGCCCGCAACAGCGCACGACCTGGCGGCTCTGGGAAAATTGCCGCAATCTATTCTTCGACTACACGGATGCCCTCAACGCCCTCGAAGGGGACAGCGTGAACGTCGACCTGCGCAACGAAGCCGAGCTCCGCGCGCGGGGCCTGTACGAGGCCGTCAGGGCGCTCGACTACTGGGTGTTGAATTCGAAGCCCAGCAGGATGCTGTACTGGAAGCCGGCCGACTTCATGGGCTGGGAATGGCCGGCCGAGGAGGACGGCAGCCTCATTTCGCTGAATAGCCCTTCGACCAAGTACATGTCGCGTTATGTGCGGCAAACGCAAACGGCCCCGGTGCAGAGACAGCATGAGGCCCCGGCCCCCTAGACTACCCCCGCCCGGTCCTGGTCGGGTTTCCTAGAGGACGGCCGGGCTGGAGGCGGATTCTCGACCAGGAAGCTCCCCCGGGAAGAGAGGACGCATCACAGGAACGAAAGGGGCGATGTGTGGTTTCCCGTCAGGGTCATGACGGCAAGCTGTCGCGGAGGGTGTGGACGGGGTGAGAGCCAGCCGAGGCGCATTTCGAGCCAACGTTCTGTCGTTCAGCCCTGGAGTTCCGTGAATCAATTCGCGGAATGCCGGACCAAGCGACACACGGCCACCGCCTGCGCGAAATGGTGCTCTTACCAATCCCCGCGGGGTCGGTGAGGGGGAAGATGACGGGCAAGGGAACCGTGGGTCGCGCACTCGTTCCTTGCAGTAGCGCAGGCCTGGAAGAACTGGAAAGGCGGGGCAATGGTGGTGGCGATGGAGAAGCCGGAGTCTGTTTTTTTGTTTCCCTGTGCCTTTTTTTGTTGACGGTAGATGGGGCAAACTGTACATTATGTTCGTTTTTTTGTCAGATACCTAGGTAGTTTCAACTCTTTTTGCTCCAAGAAGCCGAGTCCGAGTCCGAACCGAGTCTGGCTGCCTGGTGCACCGCCGCCGGCTCCGGCCCGGCGCGGGGGGACATGTGCATTCGCATGACACCGCGTATTCGCCAGGGCTCAGCGGGGGGCGGGGGGCGGCACGGCGGCAATTTCGGCGTCGACCTGCTTTTTTCCCCTGCCCTGCACGGATCTTGTGCAAAAGTGACGTTCACGTTCACCCGGAGTCCGCCTTGTCGACAATGATTCACAGTGAATCCCCCCCCCCGTGGGGAGGCCCAAAACAGGCTGTCAGTCGTCGGCAAGACGGGAAGCGAGGCCTAGCGTCGCAGCGGAATACCCGGCCGGCCGTATTCCCGCGCCCGACCGACCGGGAAATGGGGATGCTGACGCTTCTTCTTCTTCTCGTGGATGGCGTAGCATCATCATCGCGGTGGTCGGGAGGGGAGGTATAAGACGGGGAAGTCCCCCCCCCAAGGACCGACCGCATGTCTCGCCACCTCCCACAGCCCACCAGCAGCCACCATGGTCCGCACCGCCCCCCTCCTCCCCCTCGTCGCGCTGACGGCGTCGCTGTCGCTGTCGGCGGCGCAAAACTGCCCCTTCCTCGGCCCCGTCTACCACGCCGACATCTCGGCGTCGGCCCTCTCGGCCCCCCTCAAGGCCGCCGGCGCCGCCTACGACAAGGCCGTCGACAAGGCCATGGCCGAGGGCCGCATCGACGGCACCCAGGGGTTTTGGGGCGTGGACGTCTACGCCGCCGGGGACGAGCCCAAGAAGAGCCTGTACTCGCGCTACTACACGGCGACTAACGGGACCAATGTGACGGCTGTGACGGTCGGGCCGGATACCGTGTTTCGCGGGTTTAGTATCTCGAAGCTGATTACCGTGTACACGTTCCTGGCGGCGGTTGGGGATGAGAGGTGGCATGAGCCGATTACCAAGTATGTGCCGGAGCTGGCGAGGGCGGGGAAGAAGTGGGCGCCGGAGAGGGGGGGGTTTGATTGGGAGGAGGTGACGTTGGGGGCGCTCGCGGGGCAGATTAGTGGGTTGGGCAAGGATTGTGAGTTCTTTTTCGGTTGTTGTTGGTGATGGTGTTGGTGTTGTTTCCCCTTTCCCCCTTTCCCCCTTTCCCCCTTTCCCCCTTTCCCCTTCGTCCTGGTCCAGAAACTGAAGCTGACCCCCCCAGACGCCATGAACGACCTCTCGACCCTCGACCTCGGCGGCCCCGTCCCCGGCCTCCGCAAGCTCAAGGACTCGGAAGTCGTCAAGTGCGGCGCCGTCGGCCTCAAGCCGTGCACCCGCGAAGGTACCCCCCCCCCCTTCCCCGTCCGCGCATCCACCACTGACCCCGGGCACGCACGCACAGAATCCTTCCAACTCCTCATGAACCGCTACCCCCTCTCCATCGCCGACAACACCCCCGGCTACTCCAACATGGCCTTCCAGATCCTGTCGTACGCCGCCGAAAACATCACCGGCACCCCCTTCCCCGAGCTCATCAAGCGCCACCTCATCCAACCCCTCGGCCTCAAGCGCACCTTCGTCTCCAGCCCCGGCGCCAAGTTCCCGGATTCCGTCATCATCCCGCTCGCGTGGGACCTCGAGTTTGGGGATCTCGCGCCGTACGTCCCCCCCCCCCCCCGTCCCCTTCCCTCCCGGTGCTGACGGTGTCGCGATAGTAACGCAGGCTACTTCATCTCCACGCGCGACCTCTCCCTCCTCGGCCGCTCCATCCTCCGCTCCACCCTCCTCCCGGCCCGCAGCACGCGCGCCTGGCTCAAGGCCACCTCGCACACGGGGTACCTGATGGCGTCGATGGGCCGGCCGTGGGAGATTCTGCGGCGGAATGTCGCCGTGTCGCCGGGCACGTCGGAGGTCACGCGCGTCACGGACTTGTATACCAAGCAGGGCGGCGGGACGTCGTCGGGGTATACGACGATTTTGTCGTTGGCGACGGATTATGGGGTTGGTTTGTCGATTGCCAGTGCCGGGTCGCCGGTGGGGGATTTGTTTGTGCTGAGGGATTTGTTTGATGAGGTGTTTTTGCCGGCGTTGGAGGAGGTGAGTTCCCCCTTTCGCTCAGTTGTTTTTGGGGTGGGAGGTGTTGACTTTATGCAGACGCAACGACAGCAGGCGCTGGCCTCGTTTGGAGGGAAGTATGCGCTTGACGACAACTCGACGGCGACGGTGACGGTGGTCGACGGGGAGCCGGCGCTGTTCTTGCCAGTGATTACGAGCGAGGGGACGGATTATCTGGATACCATCCGCCAGGCGCTGGGGCTGGGGTATAAGGGGTTCGGGGCGTTTTTGTATCCCATGGGACTGGTGAGTTTCTTTCTCTTATGATTTTGAGGAAGGGCGTGCTGACAGTGACAGAACGACGGCAAAAAGATTGCGTTCCGCGCCACCTGGGGCGTCCCGGGCAAGACGGTGCTCAAGGAGTGCGCCAGCTGGGCCGAGCACGACCGCGCCCGGTATGGCGGGTATCCGGGGGATCTGTTCATCTTTCATGTTGGAAAGGATGGCAAGGCGACGGGGTTGGAGATTCCGCTCATGGGGAAGACGCTGCGGAAGTTGTAGGTTGGTGTCTTGTCGACACCAAACATAAGGTCCAGTGGTCTTTGGAAGGAGGTAATCTGTAATCGGTGCTATCTTGGGCACCTGAATCTTGATTCTAATAGCAACAATCTCACCCCATTAAGGCGAGTCTCGGCCAGTCGTGGATGAGTGTGGCATGACTGCCTGGTCCTTGCGGCCCTGGCTGATCCCAACTCATGGCGAGCAGGGTTCGAGCGACCCAAGAGATGTCATCTCGTCCTCGGCCAGACCATCATTTCATGCACACTGATCCCAGCACACAATCACTCGGTAGCATATCCGAGCAGTGGAGTCATCGGCCCGTCGCTCTCGCGAGCATCAACCGAGACGTGAGCCATGATTGTCGTGGGGCACATGGCGACCACCATGGTTCGCATGGCTGCAACCTGGTGACACCTCGCGTAGGGGCGATCATCGAGTCGCCAGTGTATCATGTTGGCGGCGGGGACCAGGACGCAGCGGGGGGATCTGCGTGTGGCGTTGGAGGTGGTGGGTGGTGGACCCTGGATTTTCCTTGGTGAGGCTTGACCTGATGCCACGGCCAGCTTGTCTGCTTGTGTACATGCGTGGTTGTCTGGCATGGCCATGTGGGATCTGCTCCAAGAACACCAGGTCTCGACATCGTAACTCGAACCGACCAAGAAGCAGTATCAGTCAGTTCCACCCATCTGACACTGGCGTGTTCAAGTGCTGCCATCCCATCACCTCATGGATTGTCGCGAAACCGTCCGGGTAGCAAGTGCTGTGGTACGGAAACATTCGGCATCCAATCGACTTGGCGGGCCCCGAAACATTCTGGGCTCTCCCGAGTGCCGGTATGAGAGGGAGAGGTCGGTTATGGACTGTCGGCGAGAGGGAGTGGTCACAACCCTAACCCTGACAACCAAGATCTGAAGCGCGAGATGTCTGGAAAGGGAGGCTCTGTGCGCAACGTCGGTGGTGCGTGCCCCTGGGGGCTGTTGGTGTTGTTTAATTTGGGTGCTGTGCAGGTGCTGTGCGTGTGCTGTGCGTGTGCACTGCAGCATCTTGGATCGGCAGTGAAACGGCTTCGCCACGTTGTCGTTGTCGTTGTCGTCGTCGTCGTCGACTCTGGGGAAGTCAAGTCGAGGCCATGGCGATACGACTCTTGGACTTTGGAGTTTCCCAAAATAGGGAGCGGCTGGGAGAACAGGACCACAGAAAGAGGCAATTTAATTCGTGGCAATTGTTTCCTTTGGGTCGGGGAGCTGGCATGCCGACTCGCCCAGGCAGGCATGTCCAAGAGGCCATGTGCCACGTGCCGGCCGGGGCTGGAACCAAAGACGCAGTTGATATCTGGTCGGCAATATATCCCAAAAGGCGATGTGATGGATGGGAGATGGGATGGTGGTGTCGAGTGGACGGCGAACGGTGAAGACATTGTCACACTGCGGGGGACGGGGAGCGGGACGACAAACGGGACTTGCAGAATTGGTAGCGAGGGCAAAATTGGCCAAGTCCCATGGCTCCATCGGGGCTCCATGCCACTGGCCTGGGCACTCCTCCGGGCCCGCACAGGCTCCTCAGCGGTGAAGTGCACGGGCACCGCCAGAAGTGTTTTGGGTCGCCCCCAATTCTCACTCTCACACTCGTCACACGCAATTGTGCGCAAGCGAGCGGGCTCGCGGTGGAAAAACCTTGACCTGAGGGGCTCTTGAAACCTTTTCTCCTGCCATCGATTCCCATCACTCACAGCCGTCTCCATCACCACCAAGTTCCAACATCAACATGGCGATGAATACTTGGGGATTGGGAAAGGCTGGCCATTGCCATGGCATGACCAATTTATCCTTTTGGCCACCTGCAGCCCTCGACGCAACGCATAATGGCCACCCAACGCAACAACCACTGGGATGTTTGCATTTCCAGCCTGCCCTGTGGCTGTTTATGCAAGCGCTCCAGTGGCCCGGAGGGCAAGGTGAGGGGAGGAGGGGAGACACCATCACCAGAAGGGTGTAGCCCCGGACACCACCCTCCGCCCCCTCTTTGACTTTGTCGAGTCGACGAGTGTCGAGAGCACGGCCTCTCGCCGGCCATCGACGACCCCTTCGAACGCTCAACGCTCCCGACACATCATCCCTTGGCCCCGCTCCTGCACCCCGGATTCTGCGCCGGCGACGGCCCCTTTGGGCAGCCCACACCGATGCCATGCTCGCTTATGTCGATCCTGTATATCACCTCTCCCTCACCCAAGCCCGTTCCCGTCGCCGTTCTCGTCTCCTCTCCTCGGTCCAGTCCCGGGCCACCTCTGACCTTGACCAACTTGCTCGACCTCGACGACAACCACCACCACAACCTCCGCCATGGACAGCCGTCCCCGCGGCGACCAGGCGGCCCACGCCAACACGGCCATCTGGGTGCTCGTCGGCGTCTCCTGCGCCTTCCTCTTCGTCCGCCTCGGGTGCCGCCACCACTTCTCCAAGGTCTGGTGGGACGACGCCGTGCTCGCCCTGTCGTGGCTCGTCCTCCTCATCGGCGGCGCCCTCATCAGCCGCATCATCGCCTTGGGGTCGGCCACCGACGCCAGCCCCGACGCCGTCAAGCACACCTTCTTCCTCCTCCACAACACGTCCATCACCTTCACCACCGTCGCCACCAGCTGGGCCAAGGTCGCCTTCGCCATCACCCTCACCCGCATCGCCCGCCACAAGCTGCAGCGCTACTTTCTGTGGTTCGTCATCGTCACGGCCAACCTCATCCTCGTGCCCGGCATGCTGGCCACCTGGATCCCCGCCTGCGTCGACCCGCGCGCCCAGTACCGTCCCGTGCGCAACATGTGCATGGACCTGCCGACGCTGCAATACCTGGGCGGCTCGACCATGGTGTACGGCGGCGTCATTGACATCCTGCTCGCCCTGTTTCCGTGGCTCGTGCTGCGCAACCTGCTCCTCGACACGCGCGAAAAGATTGGCCTCACGGTGGCCATGAGCCTGGGCGCGCTGACGGGAGCCGTGGTCATCATGCGCGTCATCTTTCAGTTTGTCCAAGGCGACAACGACTTTGGTATGTCCCCCCCCTCCTATCCCCACCACTCCTAACCGTGGTCCTAACACCCCCAGACTTCATGGTCTTCATGTCCATCTTCAACTTCCTCGAGCCCGCCGTCACCATCATCGCCCAGGCCATCCCCATGTTCCGCGTCCTCCTCGCGCGCCAGACCAAGATGTCGAGCATCCGCCTGACCTCATCGCCGCCCAGCCCCCACACCCCCCGCACCCCGCGCACCGGCGACCTGCTCATCGCCAAGCCCAGCTCGCTGCTCGAGAGCGAGGTCTGGTCCCTCGGGACAGACAACCGCCACTCGCGCGACCCCGACCAGGGCTACTACGGTGGTGCCGGCGGCGGGCAGCAGAACCGCAAGTACGGGTGGCCGGGCCCGGGCGACAATGTCGTGTGACCTACCTACCAAAATTGGTGTGTGTGTGTGTGTGTGTACGAGTGGCTTGATGACGATGACGAAGCATTCATTGCATTTGCATTTGGGGGACGGGGGCGGCACATCTTGATACCTTTTTTCTATCTTTGTCGGGGGAGTCATTTTTGGGGCGTTGGAGGATTACCCTGTACAAACATGCCGGATGGTTTTCTTTTCACTTTTGGTTCTGTACATATTTTGATACCTCTTTGGCTTGGGGATGGGGTTTTTCTTTTGTCTTGTACGACTAGGACCACGACCTGGTGTTCTGTATGACTAGGACCACGACCTGGTTCGTTGTGGTCGGGGCAGGATATCATGGCGAGCACGGAGTTGGAAAGCGACACTCGGGACGGGGTCCCGAGTCGGAGTTGGGGGGTGCTGGGTTCCATCCAAGTGATGAAGTGCTTGCAAAATACTACATTCAAGAATTTCGCTTGACCTCTTCTCTCAACGCTGCGTCGATGTCCTCAATGCTGTAGTGGGCTGGTACATCCACGAGGTAAACCTTTCCGCGAATATGTATCGCTGTCCATCCTCGCCGGGAATCCAGACAAACGGTTGCGTCCTCGCTTCCTCGCCATGGCCACCATATTCCTCGGGGTCCTTCTCCTTTCCCTTCCCTTTTCTCTCCTCAGGATCCTTCACAGGCAAGCCCACTAGCCTCCTCTGTTCGTCCGTCAAGACCATCCTCTCCTCCACAGCCATGCTAAACACCTCGACCATCCTCGTCCCATACCTCTCCGGCGTCGCAAGCACATACTTCAACGCCCCAAGAATCACATCGCTCGCATCTTCCCCGAGAACGTCCTCATCCTCTACGTCCTCCACCACGAGCAACGCGTACACCACCTTGAACACCCAGTCCCTCCTGCGCGCCCCGCCGGCACCGGCACCATCGTCGTCCGAGTCCACCGAGGCGAACGAGCTGGCGTCGTCCTTCCCCTCGCAAGTCTCCACCTTCTTTGTTTCCCACCACTCATCCCCCGGAGCAAATTCCCAATGGACCTCCCATCCCACGTTGTAAATCTGCTCGCCTTCGTTTAGGTCTTGCCACGAATCAACGGCCCCTTGCAGCGAATTTGGGTCTTGCCACGAATCAATGGCCCCTTGCTCGCCATCGTTTGGGTCTTGCCACGAATCAATGGCCCCTTGCTCGCCATCGTTTGGGTCTTGCCACGAATCAATGGCCCCTTGGTGCGAATCATCCCACGGCCCCGACCGGTTGTTGGCCTCGTCCTCCAGGTCGTACGGGTTGTTGATCTCGACGTTCCACGGCACCCCGAGGAACCGCACCGTCAGGCACAGCCGGCGCCAGTCGTCCACCTCGACCGTCGGCATGAGGGAGAAGACGTGCCACAGCTCGGGCCGCGCGGCCCTGGCCGACGTCTGCGCGACGTAGGCGACGAAGTTGAAGAAGGGCGGGGCCGGCGAGCCGCACGAGACCGAGGGCATGGAGGGGGCAGGGACTTTGTGGCGGTGACGCATGTGGTGGCTGGCGTACTTGTGGAACTGCCGGGGTTGGACGAAGCTGGAGTCGTCGTTGGTGAAGGAGACGAAGAGGGGGCCGGCGAGGGTGGCCTGGTCCGATTCCGAGGGGAGGGGGGGGAGGGGGCGGAAGGTTGCTGGGGGGGAGGGGTCGGGTAGCGGCCACTCCCAGAGGTCGGGGTTTGGGCTGTAGTACATGGTGGGCGGCGGCGGTAGTGGATGGCGGTGGGATGTGGGTTGAAGTGATAATAGTTGATGCTGAAAGGTACCAGGAGGGAGGAGGCGGATGAGGATGTCGGGGATGTGGGATGGGGGTGGTCTGTTGGATGGATTTGATGGGCGAGGTCTGGTCTGTGCCTGATTGTTGCTAATGTGGAAAGGGCAGTTCAACGGAAGGAAAGGGCGAGGATCTGACTTTTTAAGTCTTGCTGCTTGAAAGGAGTGAAAATATCACTTTGAACTTGGGAAGGCACTCATCAAGTCTGGCCAGGCCAGTTTCACCTGAACAAGAAAGATGGACCCTTCTGGATCATGGTACCAACAAAAACACAAAGAGAGGAAAACAAAACATTCCGACCCATCATTTCTCACACCCCCCTAATTCACAACAGCCCACAACCACCCATCGTGACCCTTCTCCCCCACCGACTGCACCACCACCGAATCCACCCTCTCATCCGCCCCCACCCGCTCAATCACCTCCCTCGCCCCCAGCACGCCCTTATCCCCGCTCCCCTCCTCCAACACCCTCCCCCTCCTCACCACATTATCCACCACCACCACCCCCCTCTCCCCCACCACCCCCCCACCCACCACAGCATCAAAATACCTCCAATTATTCTCCTTATCCGCATCAATAAACACCAACCCAAACCTCCCCCTCTCCCCCCTCCCCACCTCCCCCTTCAACCCCCCCAGCACCTCCGTCCCAGCCCCCTCGATAACCTCCACCCTCCCCTCCAGCCCAGCATCAGCCACATTCTTCCGCGCCACCGCCGCGTGGTGCGCGTCCACCTCGATCGTCACGACGTGCAGTGCGGCGTTCTCCGACGCCAGGAAGATGGCCGTGTACCCGCCCAGCGTGCCGACCTCGAGGACCCGCGTGATGCCGGCGGCGCGGCAGAAGAGGGCGAGGAACTTGGCGAGGGCCCGGGAGAGGGCGATGTCGGGGAGGCCGGCGGCTGAGGAGGCGGTGGTGGTGGCGGCGAGGACGGCGTGGGAGGGTCGGGTGGGGGGGTGCGTGTGGGAGAGGGTGTAGGCGTCTATGGAGGCGTAGAGGGCTTTGGGGTCGGAAGACATTTTGGGTTTTGGGGTGGGCTGGGGTTGTGCTGGGTGGTGGGTGAAGGAGAGAGGCTGGTCGTTTCTGTTCTGAGGGAAGAGGAGCCGGACAGACTTTATATCAAAGGGAGCGGGAGCGGCGCTGGTGCCTACGGGCCGTCGACTTAAGCACCTGCTTCATGGGGACACCTTCCTCGACAACGCCGCAGACATGCATCGGCCAAAACGGGATTTGGCCGGAGTTACGATGCAGAGGGACGGATCTGATAAGGGCAGCCTCCGCGGGTTGGTCCGTTGGTGGTGTCTCGTCGGCTCCGAGGATGCCGGCCACGCCTCCGAGCGGCGTGGACGGAACCAGCAGCCGAAACAGTAACGCGGGGATGGCGTAGGAAGCACGGGATATGGTTCCATCCACAAACACCAATCACCTCGTCGGCGCCGGATCGCGGTTGTGACAGCATCACTCGAGGTCACTGGATTTGTCCGACATCCCCATCTTGATGCCCATCGGAGACGAAGCAGTACGTGCATCCTGTCTCGGAGGTGAGGCGCCACAAGATATTTTCCGCGATTTATTTTCACTCCTGTCGTCCTCCTCCAGCTCGTCGCGGCAGAGGACGAGAGGCATCGCGGCCAATGACAACCCGTGGCGTCTCCGCAATGATGTCACCGGCTCGTGCCGCCGCCGGGAAGCACAACAACCACGATGTCTGCCAAGAAACCGGGTATTTCATCAGCGCCCATACCGGCTTTCCAGAGCATTCCCAGAGCCCGATCGGCCATGGTCTAGATCGGTAGATCCCCTTGAAAAAGTGTCGAAAAGATCCCTCTCCCCATCTGGACCTGGACCGGACCGGACCCCTATTGCTGTTGTTGACTTGACCACCACCAAAAAACCGCCACGATGAATTACTCCAGCATGATTGAAGAGAAACGCCTCAAACAAGGCTTCATCCTCGCCACCCTCATCTCCACCATCGCCGGCACCTTCACCACCGGCATCAACCTCTACGACCGCATCGTCGAGAAGCGCAAGCAGGCCAAGCTCGACAAGGGCCAGGACGAGCGCCTCAACGAGCTCGAGGAGCGCTACGACAAGCACCACGGCGGCCGGTCCTCCTCCACCTCCCACCGCGACCCCTCCCCAGACCTCCGCCACTCCCTCGCCTCCGGCCCCCCCGCCATCCAGCGCGAATACGACACCCACCTCTCGCAATTCGGCCCGCGCTTCGCAGAGGGCGACGGTACCTCCCCCTTCCCCCCACCCCCCTTCCCCCCACCCCCCTTCCCCCCACCCCCCTTCCCCCCACCCCCCTGCCCCCCACCCCCCTGCCCCTACCCCCCAATGCTAACTGTACGGCCAGTCCAATCCCAACTCCAACTCCAATCCCAAATCATCACCCTCCAATCCACCGTCATCGCCGTCCTCGAGTCCGCCCTCCGCACCGGCCGCCCCCCGGACCTCTCCCGGCTGTACAACGCCTCCGAGTTCGCGCGCGAGGGCGCCGTGCGCGCCCTGCGCGAGCAGTACCGTCGGATGCTGGAGCCCGCGGCCCCGCCCTCCCGCTCGCGCCCCGGGATGCTGAGGCGGGTGTCGTCTACGCCGGAGACGTTGCGGATTCACGCCCCCGGGGGGGTGTCCAAGGACGGACCGCTTTTTTGTGCGGTGGCGGTTGCCGTGCAGAGGACGCCGCCGGGGGTGGCGCTGGGGGAGGTTTTAGGTGGGGAACCAGGGAGGTGTCCGGGGTGCGGGGCGGGACTGGCGGCGGCGTGCAGGCCGTGGCGGATCGAGGCCGAGGTGACGATGCGGAGGGAGCAGGGCGGGGAGGTGGTGGAGGTGGTGGAGGTGCGGACGTATCAGGTGGGGGCGAGGTTCCTGGTCAAGTGCCACCGGGAGGGGGCGGGGTTTTCGTGTTTTTTGTGCAGGTGTCATCGGGAGAGGGATACGGTTTGTGAAGATGTGCCGACGCTGGTGAGGCACTTGGTCGAGAGGCATGAGGTGGGGGAGTACCTGGGGGATGGGGATATCCGGGAGGTGGAGGGGGTGAGGAGGAGGGAGAGGAGTGTGAGTGTGGTGGGGGAGGGGAGGAGGGGGAGGAGTGTGGGGAGGGGGTGATGGTGGTCAGGTTATGAGGAAGTGAGTTGAAGTTGATATTTTCCCAACCTAAGAATATGTAAACAATACACCGCAGAACTGAATTTTCCCACCCCCCTTATCCCTTCACAAGACCCTACACGCACATCCCCCCGCAGTCCGCACCCCCATTCTCAACACTGCAGTCGTCCCTCGGGTCGTCAATGCAAATCTTGCCCTCGGGGCACCGGAACCCGGCGAACCCGCCACAAAACTCGGCCTTGGTGGCGTCCACGCAGATGCCCGGCCGGTCGCACGCCATGCCGCACCCCTCGACGTGCGGGTCGTCGACGCACACCGAGCCCTTGGGGCAAAACACCTGCTCGATGCGCATGCCGCCGCACGACTGGTACGACGCCTTGGTGGGCCGGGGCGTCTTGGTCGGCTTGGGCGTCTTGGTAGGGGCCGCGGTGGTGAGCGTGGGCTTGGCCTTGAGGCACTTGCCGGCGCAGTTCTCGCCGCGGAGGGGCGGGCACGTGGGGTCGTTGGCGACGCACGTGTAGCCGGAGCGGCAGGGCGCGATCTTGAAGCCGCACGGGGTGGCCGACTCGAGCTCGGCGACTTCGGCGACCTCGCCGCCGACGGAAGCGACAGCGAGGCGGGCGGCGGACGAGAGGCCGACCGCGTAGGCGAGGAGCGGGAGGGCGGTGGTGAGACGCATGGTGGCGGGTATGAGTGGTGGTGATTTTTGTAGTACTTCTGGAGAATGGTGTCAGAGTTCCTACCGCACGACACTACCTGGAGATGCCCGTCGTTTTGTACTCGTGCCCAACAGGTGGTGTCTGGAGATACGACACTCTCATTCCACCGTGTCACGGTGGCGAGGCATTCCCGGAAGCGACAACCACCCAAGATTCAGCGATGTGCAACAGAACCCAAAAACAAGAGGCCACAATCTTGCCGACAATTAACGGTCGGGACGGCTGATTTGCTGGGTTGAATGGGAGGCTAAGTCGGAGCTTCAGCCCGGAGCCCGTTCGGGGATGGCAATCGACCACTGGAACCGGGCGACGTCGCTGTGCCTATTTTTGGCACGCCTGGGACCGTGGCTAGATTGCGCCAAGCGGCCGCCGTCGTCAGAGCCCGGGCGAGAATCCGGGGAACCCTCCGCCGGTGCCCTCCTCGACGGCATCGTCCATGCCCGTTTGGTGCGCGGTCGAGACAGTTTCATTCCGTCGCGCTTTGGTGTCGGCCGGGCACTGTCTCGGTGTGCCCCGGGCTGCGTGCCAGCGGTGCACCAGTCAAGTGTCAGGGTGACAGTCTGCCCTGGGGGCCCTGAGGGGATGGGACCACCATTGGCGGGAGCAATATCGTAGCAGCAGAAGCTCGAGGCAGGTTGCTTTGAGAATATCTTCCGCAGAGGGTCAAGCCATGACGTTGCAGTCTCAATTTGAGTCCTCGTAAAGAAAACTCCACTGCCCGTGGAACATGGACACTGGTGCCATTGGTTCTTGTAGAGTGGTCTCTCCGTGGACTCCGGCTGGATCTGTGGTCCAGACGATGGAGCCAGATCTGTCAGACGGTGAAAATGTTGACCCGTTCCGCGAGGAGAGGAATGATGTTGAGATGGTGATTGACAAGGAGCCACGTGATGGAGGAGAGACATGACTCTCTCACCATATTCTCTTTTGGAGATTGACACTTGTCAGCGAGAAAGAGACCCTATTACGTATCCTGCTGGCCGTCGTCTTGGTATGACCAAGAGTTGGTATCTGGTACGTCAACGGTCTTGGCCGTGGTGGAAACGACAGCCGATATCCGACATGTTCCAACTTGAACTTGACGACAGCCTGTTTCTGAGAGTTGGTGAAGGGACGGTATGTCCTCTCCCCGAGGTGACTTCCACTTGGATGTCGTTGTGTGCGCGCATCTCTGCGCTGCCAGGCTGATGAGTTGGAGGGGAAGGGAATGGGAAGGGGATGGGTATCGCAGAGAGAGAAAGATGTTGATGCCGTCGCCGCATTAAGTCGTCGTCGGCGTTTGTTGTAGAGACATTGGGGTGGAAGGATGTCGAATTGACGAGGAATCGGGGACTGTTCTGGAAGGACACAAACATCGAGGCGAGGGTCAATTCGCCGTCGGCATTCGACCTCGATTTATCCGTGAGGATGGGTGGTGTTGAAGGAGTCGGTTGGTGTCTTTGAAACGAGGGGTCGCCATCGCATGACGCGGCGGGGCATGCTGCGCCCGCGGTGACGACGAGACCGATTGTTTTCTGGTCGGATGAGATGTCGTTGATGGGGGATTCGAGACTCCTGGATTTTTGGTTCGCGATGGTGATGAGTTGGACTGACTGGTGAAGGTGCAGAGGTGTGGTGTTTCACATCCGGCTGCCGGCGGTTGGGGTCGAGTCGACGAAGAGGTGGAAAAGAGGCACAGCAAAGCTTGTTCTGCCAGCGACAAAAAGAGAAAATGGCGGTGATGATGCATTTAATTGATCTTGAGCTAGCCATCGATAGTTTTGACGCAGCTGTCGAGGGGCAGCACGCCTTCCACTTTCCCAAACGAGGGGCGCGCCGTGTCTGCCGTCAGCTGGAGCGTCGCGTTGGGATTCAGCTCGGCTCAAAGGGTCGAAGCCACCGTCCGACCCCATTGGCGATTTTATTGGTGTGAGATTCCGAGGTGCCAAGTGATGGGTGGTGGAGGTTCAGTGTGAAAGCTCGAGAGCTCGTTTGCGATGTTGGTCCTGCCTTGCAAGGCTTGTCAGATGGGACACGAGGTGACGAGGTGGTTGTCATCATCATCTGATAAAGACACGAACTTGAGAATTGTAGTCAAGTCAAGTCGAAAAAGTCGAGATGGAGAAAAGATGGAAAAGTTCAAACCCACCGACAAAGACACGGCGCTAAGCAAGGAAAAGGGGGCGCATCAGTGTGTCTTGGTCTGGTTGGTCTGCAAACGGGATGCGATAGAGCAAGACATCAGATTCAGTGAGTTGCACGCGCAGGAAAAGGTACCCCTTAGCAGACCCCCATCATGAACCAAATGCGGGACCTGCCGCCACCGCACGGGCCTATCACAGCTGAGGGATTCTGCGAATCAACGTGACACGAGGCAGGGAAGGGGCGAGCCCGATGAATCATGGCCCTCTTTTTTTTTGGTGGTGGCAGCAGGAGGCAGGAGGGAGCAGCTCGCAGGTGCAGCAGTGCAGTGCAGGCGGTCAGCACAGAAGGGACTGCCAAAAACGTGTCGGGAAGTTGCAGCATTCTTGAAGGGACGACGAAGTATTTTCACCAAGTTTGCGTTGGACAGAACTTCATGATCCCACAGATGGACAGGGTCAACGCGACAACGCGTCGAGATGCTGGGAGATAAAAAAAAAAGACACGAAATGAGGGCTGCAGGTGGACCCTCCATCGACCATCATCATCCCTGCTTGTCTCTGCCTTGCGCATTCACATCCCCTGACTCCGTACCGTGGGCGCTGTCCAGAACATTGAATGGCGAGTGGTGAGTGGTCCCCCCATCCCCCATCCCCCGACCCCCCCGTCACCCCCCCTCTCAGCCCCCTTTTCGCCGGGTCCCAGGCCCCGTCCCAGAGCCTGGTTCCATCCCCCGTCTCCCGTCAGTTAAATGGCCACCCAGGCCCTCTTTCGCAGCCCATGTCTTGGCTCTGGGTCATCCCTCCTCCTCGTCACTCTTTTTTAGCACCTCTTTGTTGTCAGGTGCCTTTTAGGAGACAATCTCAATCAACACCTCCCTCGATAGCGACGCCGACGACACCCTCCATCCGAGTCCCGACGACTCCCCCGATCCGATCCGATCCGGCCCTCCGGCCCGACCACACACACATCTCCCGGCCTCCCCGCATGGCGAGGGAGTACGACCCGGAAATGGGGACGCTGGGTTCGGCGTTGGCGCGCTGGCGGTCCTACCGCCAGATGCACCGCGCCATGATTGTCGTCTTTGTCGTCTGCACCATCTTCGTGCTCGACCGCTACCGCGTCGCCCTCGGCGGCAGCTTCACCATCTCGGAACCCCCGAGGGGCACGCTGCAGGAGGTCGAGACGGTCGACGACGGCTCGGCCGGCATGGAAGACTCCATGTTCAACGCCGGCAACAGCACCCTCGGCTTCCACAAGATCTACTACATCAACATGCGCGCCCGCCACGATCGCGAGGACGCCATGGCCCTGCAGAGCTACATCTCGGGCGTCGAGACGACCGACTTTCCCGCCGTCGAGGCCGACCTGATTGACCCCGTCGGCATGCCGCCCACCCACCGCCCCTCGATCCTCAAGGTCGGCGAGAAGGGCTGCTGGCGCGCCCACGCCAATGTACGACTCCCCCTTCCTTCTGACCCTCCCTGCGCGCGCGCATGCTGACATGCCCAGATCTGGTCCGAGATGGTCCGCAAGAAGCTCCCGCCTGTCCTCATCATCGAGTCCGACGCCACCTGGGACGTCAACATCCGCCCCATCATGGCGCGCATGAACAAGGAGTTTGTCCAGTTCATGCGCAACATCAACTCGACGGCCGTCCACGACCCCAGCTGGGGCTCCAAGAACAACAAGCACCCCCTCGCCACGGGCCGCAACATGAAGCGCGACCCCCTCAAGTACGCCGTCGAGCACCCCAACGGCACCGTCGTGCACCCGCCCACCGCCAACATCCCCTTCCGCGCCGACGACCCCTGGCTGTCGGAGCACTGGGACCTCTTTTCGCTGGGCCAGTGCTTCGAGCACCCCCAGGACCACGAGATCCACCACAAGTACCACGACGCACGCGTGCCCTCGGGCAAGGACTACTGGGGCAAGACGCTCGGCAACGAGCGCGTCATCCGCCGCTCGGGCGGCATCACGTGCACCACGGCCTACGCCATCAGCCACACGGGCGCCGCCAAGCTGCTGATGCGCTCGGCCGTCGACCTCGACAACCCCGTCGACCTGCTCATCCGCCGCCTGACCATGTCGCGCGACCTCATCGCCTACTCGGTCATGCCGCCCGTCATCGCCCAGTTTGAGTTCCGCGGCGGCATCGGCATGGGCGAGCGCGGCGCCCAGAGCGACATCAACGGCGGCAAGCACAAGGACACGCCTGCCGACGCCGACATGCCCGGCTGGGACGACGTCAAGCACAGCGGCTCGGTGTGGACCACCAAGGGCCACCACCGCGACGTCACGTTTGAGAAGATGGCCCTCGATGTCGCCTGGGAGCAGATTCTTGGGGAGGCCCAGCTTGAGAAGAGCTGGTATAACCCCCAGGATGGTGATTAATATCACTACGCGTGTCTATTTTTGGGAATGATTTGGGTATTTGTCTTGATGCGTCAGTGTATAATGAACAGTGGTGGGAACATGTATCCCCGGGGGGTTGGATGTCGCAGTGCATAGCGTCGGCGTTTGGCGTTGGTCGAGTCGAGTTGCGTCGAAGAGCACATGCGCCAAGTGCATGGCTCCAGTGAAGGCGACGCAGAGTCGCGTGGGAGTACGGGCCTGTGGATGATATGCTTGAAGCTTTGATGCCAGCTTGTGTCTGTACAGAGTAGATCTGGGAGTCATGTTTTTAGATCAAAGCTACTTGAGCAACTTTGACTTTTTTGTTTTGACTTCCCACATTCAACTCACTCGCACACTTGACGAAGTAGGAGGCTGGAAGCAGGAACCAGAACTCCTCTGGTGGCTGGGGATCATGACGCGGAATAGACGACAGGAAGCAAGTCTGACATGCATTTGGCTGACACCTGCACTCTAGGTCTGCGCCAACCTCTCTCACGACAACCTCCCGACGTCGATGTCGTCAAGATTGAGTTCCGGGTGTTCGATGCCAAGCGGTATCGATTTATCCGTTGACGCGCGGTTCGACTGTCGATATTGCCCCGTCGGTACTTGCAGCCTTGACGAGAACATCCCGCGCCGCAATTTATGCCGGCGACGTTGTTGGTCGCCTTGCTGGGAGTTGGGGGCCGGGACGGGCACTGCCGCGCAAGGGGAAGAGGCTATCTCTCTACACCAGCTTGATCGTCTTCTTCGGAAACTCGTCGCCCTCTTCAGTCTTCCAGTCGGCCTTTCTATTGCTCACCAACCCAATCCTTTCGTACACATGGCCCTCTTCATCCAGCTTCCTCACCACCAGCCAGTGGAATGTCTTGCTCGACACCATGATCTTAATGCACCATATCTCGCCATCTCCCTTCCACAACCACTCCCCTTCGCCATCGCACAACCTCACATCCATCACGGCATCCACCGGCTTGCCTCCCCCGACCTTGACCAAAAAGGAATCAAACCCCAGCCGCTTCTTCACCGGCCCCTTGACCTCCTTCGCCACCCCGTCCTTGACCTCCATCCACGGCACGTACGGCACCACATGCGGATCCGGCTCAAAGCAAACCGTCGCCCTCGTCATCGGCGCCGTCAGCATCATATACGTCTCCCCGGCCACCACCCGCCCCCTCTCATCATCCTCCGTCACCGGCACCACCCTGACCTCCCCCACCTCCACCACCACCACCTCCTCCTCCCACGCCGGCACCCCCTCAAGCGGAACCACAAACCTCACCGCCTCATCCACCGCCGCCCACGACCAACTCGGCGCCGGCCTCTCCTCCCCCCACCCCACCCTCGCCACCTCCCTCCCCCCCTCCCTCTGCCACACCAACGCCCCCGGCACCGTCCCCTCCCACTGCCCCGCCAAATACCTCATCCCCAGCTCCCCCCCCATCTCCCCCGCCACGCCCCCAAACGCCGGCAACCTATCCCTCCCGTACGTCAACCTCCGCGTCGTATACTCCTCCACCATCTCCGCCCACCGCGCCAGCAACTTCCCCCGCCCCCTCTCCCCTCGCGTGCCGACATGCAACGCCGCATAGTGCGACACCTTGGGCGGCACCCCCCGCTGCCGTCCCCCACCCATATACGTCCCCATATGCCGCCCCTCGCCCCCCCCCCCCACCCCATCCCCCCGCACTCGCACTCCACCGCCTGCATGCACTCCCACCACACCTCCCACCGCCCGAAATGCAGCACCCGCGGCGCGAGCAGGCGCTCCTGGTACGCCCACGCGCGCGTGAGCAGCGGACTTTCCTTGTGGGTGTAGTCGACGTCGGGGTCCGCGGCGTCGTCCCACGTTCCCAGGGCGGGGTGGATGATCTTGAAACGCAGCTCCAGACGGAGGTCCTCCCGGAGCTTGGCCGCCGCGGGGAATAGGACGTCCAGGGTCTCTGCGTCGGAGGGCGGGTCGGCGGCGACGTGCACCGCGCCGCCGGGGGACGGGGAGTAGATCCCCGAGAGCGGGGAGCCGGAGGCGGTCGCGGAGAGGGTGAGGTGGGAGTTTCGGTAGACGGAGGCCATGCGCGAGGCTTCGGCGGCCCAGTCGGACGGGGAGTCTTGCAGGATGCAGAGGGAGTCGATCCAGAGGTGGCGGAGGTTGAGGCGGCGGGTGAGGAGGACGGCGTCGAGGAAGGTGGGGGGGAGGGTGGAGAGGGGGATGGAGGAGAGGTGGGAGGCGAGGTTGGACGTGGTGGTGGTGAGGGGGTGGGCGCCGCCCCAGGAGTGGGAGAGGGCGATGTATGGGGCGGAGAGGGACGGTTGGGGGAGGAGGAGGCGGATGGAGGGGGTGGGGGAGGTGGGGGGGCCGAGGTCGAGGATGCGGGTTGGGAGGGAGGTGGGGGTGAGGGAGGGTGGGTTGCAGAGTTTGTGGGTGGTGAGGCAGTTGGTGAGCCAGGCGGAGGCGCGGGAGAGGGAGGCGGCGGAGGAGGTGTCGCAGGCCGGGGAGGTGGCCGGCGGGGGGGCGTCGACGGTGTACCAGCGGTACTCGAGCTCGACGGGCTCGTGAGGGGAGGGGTAGCCGAGGGAGCCGTTGGCGTCGGCGTAGACGTGCATGGCGCGGCGGCCTTGGAAGCGGAACTGGGCGTCGACGCCGTACTTGGTCTCGATGTCGGGGATGAGGTAGAGGAGGCCCTCGAGCATGTTGGCGCAGTAGGGGCAGCCGTCGTCTGAGTGGCGGCGGATCTCGGGGAGGGAGGACCAGCGTTCGATGGACTGGGCGCAGCAGAGGCCGCAGTTGGGATCGCCAAAGGTCACCATGGTTGCGGAGCTGTAGTTTCGGGTTTAGAATCGGCAGGGGAAGGGATATGAGACTCTGATGAGGGGGTGGTTGAGGAATATCACATTTATGTGCAAGTCAATGGCGGGGGTAGGTTGGGGCTCGGACAATCAACCCTCCGGCTGATGGGCAAGACTTGTGCAGGAGTGCAGGACCAGGCGGTGAAATCCTTCAAGCAAGAAGGGCGGCGCTCATTCCCGGGATGTTGCATACAGGCGGATGCTGTGCCGGATCTCCGGGACATTGGAGGTTGAAGCCATCGAGACCCCAGATTCAGCAGGTCGTGGCCATTCCCTTGGTGTTTCGACGACCACTTGGAGTGACACGAAAAGGAGAGCATGGTGCAAGGTCAGTTCACAATTCTCTTCATTCCTTTCTCCCCCATACCTAGTCTTCTATATTGCTCTCGCGCTTGTAACTTGTACATATCAACACTCGCCCCAACCGCCCCCCCCCCCCACTGCAACTCGACATTCATCAGGGGTTCTGGCTCGGAACATATGGGTATCCCGGAAACCCCGTCGCCGGGTCGCAGAATTGCTGGCTGCTCAGCTCGTTCCTGTAAGATCCAGTAAAGCCCGGCGGCTTGTCGCCGTGGGTTACAGCGGCGGCTCCGGGTGTCGGTGCGTTTCCTCCGTTCCGACGACGCATGACGACAACTGCTATGACAACGGCAGCGGCAACCAGGACAGGAACACCGATTCCGATGCCGACTCCGAGAACAATCTTGACCTCCTCGCCAAGACCCTCGACGACGACGGGAGCGGGCGTCTGTGTCGACGGCGTCTGTGTCAAGGGCGTCTGTGTTGCGGACGCTTGTGTCGGAACTGGTGAGGCCGCAGTCCTTGTCAGGGTCGACCCGGAGAAGACGGTGGTGGTATAGATGATGAAGCCTCTGATCTGGGCGCCCTGGGAGGTCCCGTCTTCGTTCCTTGCCCTGCCGGCTCCGTCGGTGACGATGAAGTGGAAGGCCGGATCCTGGGCGATCTCCTCGAGCGTGACGTTGTCGTTGTCGCCCACCGTCCAGCTCAGGGCACCTGTATTCACGACATTTTCTTCAGGGGTCCAGTGGCGTCAGATACTGCGAGTATTGAACTAGTTGGAAGGTACACAAACCAGCGAGGGTAGCAACAACTCGACCGGGATTTTCCCCATCTCCGGACCAGTGATGAAGCCTGAGCGTGATGTACTTCAACTCGGTCGTCCACGAGATGGTGTACGTTTCGCCGAACTTGAAATGTCTCGAGAGATCTCTGAGTGCACTGGTCGGGTTGATGAAATTGTCGGCAAGACACCGCGTTGCAAGGAGGAACGTCAATGAAACCTGCAGCAGGGCCACGGGCCCAACTAGAGGGAACCACATTGTGTGTGCTGGGAACGAGTGACTCGGGTACTCGAGGGTGCTTTTGTTTTCCCAGCAAGACATACCCCCGTCCGACTTTATGCCCCTTCTCATCTTTCCGCCAGGAAAGACCGCGAAATTGTTCGTTATTGCTCGCTGCCCCTGTAATCACAGACCCTCCTACCATGACCCTCTCCAAGCAAGTTACTGGCTCCCTGAGAAGCATCCAATGCGGCGTGGCTGGCCACAATCCAGTTCAACATTCCAATCATGAACCATCTTGGCGCCAGCCTGGTCGTTGTTACACGAACGGGAAACGAAGACGTATGGAAAGCATCTTTTCACGGCCCTCTTCACATTGGCGTCTTCTAGAAGCGGGCCTAACGCAGGTGGACCGCGATGCATGTGTCAATCTGACTTGAAACTTGGAAGAGATTAAACATTCATGTCAAAGATACCCCGAGATACAGATCCTGGGAGTATGCCTTCAAAAACGGGTAAACATGTCCCATTACCCCTTTCCTCCAGTCCAAAGCCCACACCAACCCAACCCCCTCAATAAAACACCAAAGCCCTCACCTCGATACTCTCCCTCGCCTCCTTATCCTCCTCGCTCGCATCCACAAACGCCGTATGCGGCACCCGGCGCGCCACCCCCGGCTCATCAACCGTGTCAAAGCACTTGATGAGCGTCACCTCGTCCGGCCGCTGCGCATACTTGAAATACCACCTGTGCTTCTCATTCGGACGGACAGTAAACGTCTCGCCGCGTCGGTCAGGATAAATAAGCCCGACGCCGACCAGATCCGACTCCGGGACCGAGTGCGCGTCGGCGACGGCGAGGGGGTCTTTGAGGATTGTTTTGATGGGGCGCCAGACCTGGTGCTGTTAGCACCTCTGTGGTTCTAGGGAGAAGGGGAGGGGGGGCTCACATTGATGATCTGGAACCGCTTCTGCAACAGCGCCTCGGCCTCGTCCGGGAGGTGGTGGGCCACGCGGTTGATGGAGGCCGTGTAGGACTGGTCGATGTGGACGCGCTGGACGGGGCCGCGGAGGGGCCGGGCGGGACCGCCGTCTCGGGTGCCCTTGGGCTGGCGCCGGATGGTGTGGTCGAAGATGAAGATGCGGGAGGCGCCGGTGCTGCACGGGGGGTGTCAGTTTGCACAGACAGGAAGTTGGGGAAAGAAAGGGGCCTCACGCGTCCTTGAGCAGCTGCTCGGTCTCGGGGTAGTACTCGGCCTTGATCTTGTCGTCGTCGAGAAAGTCCTTTTCCTTGCTGGCGTGGTGGTAGAGCTGGAAGCCGTGGCTGTCGAGCGTGTAGTTGGGCTCGTTGCCGGTGATGTCGGTGACGGTGACCTTGAGGGGGTACGAGGGGCGGTTGTATGTCTCGGGGCGGCTGATGGTGTTAGAGAGGTGCGTGAGATGGTGTGGAATGGGCCTTGACATACTTGACGTAGGATGGCTCAGGGGGAGAGCCGTCCGCGTTCTCGAGATAGTAATTCAGGACCGTCTCGACATTGTGTGGGACCTTGGGGGTGTCTTTGAACGGCTCGGTCTTTTCGACGGCCAGGGGGGCAATGGGACGAGCGACGTCGGCGGAGGCCATGGTGTTTGTTTCGGAAACGTTGGGGGAGGAGGAAGTTGAACTGAGGTCTGACGAGGCCAAGCTTCAATGATCCAACAGACAAAGCCATCTTATATCTCCCCTGTGCCGTCTCACATGTTTCCAACGGTGTGCGGGGTTGCAGCGTTGGATTTGTCAGTATTCCTATCATTCCTCCGTTGGGTCCCTCAACGCGTGGCACAATGATCACGCAATCCTGGACGCAAAGCCTCTCATACCAACCAGATTCGGGCTCGGGTGAATGCTTCGCTGACCACTGCAGATCCCGAGCTCGTGTTGGCTTCGCTCGCTCGAGGATCATAAATTCAACTTGTAGTGTCACCTCGGCATCTTCGGAACACTCAAATTCGTTAGATGATGCCTTCAAGGTGTCATTTCTATCTGGGACTCTAGGCAACACACCCCCTTCCGTCTATCGGTCTACTACCGGAACATGGACAAGCCTCGTAACAGTTGTCCCATCGTCAAGAATCTCCACGGCCTCTTCCAGCTGATAACCGCCCCATCTGGGAAGCAGTTTGGCCAAAAAGAACCAGTATATCACGCCGAACAAGATTCTAGATGATGTTAGCAAGGGAGAAATTCAGAAGTGAAAGAAACCACCTACATCGAGATGCCCACCAACGCATACGTAACACGGAACAAATGAGCCCCTGCATCCTCACCCTCACGCGTGACGAACGGAGACACAATAAGTGCCAGAGACAACAAAATCCTCCCCCAAACGGCAGGTAGAAATGCCTTGTATGGCCGCTTGAGGTCCGGCCGTTCCCACCGGAGCCAAATGAGACCGATGGATGTTGCCAGAGAAAAGAACTGAGCCGGGTATGCCTCGACGTCGAGGATAAACGAGTAGATGTTGTCCGCCGGGATGCTGATGACAACGATGGACGGGATACAGTGAACAATGAGGCCCCCGAGCGGCGCACCAAACGGTTTGGACGAGGACAAAAAGTCTCCAAAGGGAAGAAACCCTTGCCGGGCAATCTCCTGGTTCAGACGAGCCTGGGATGAAAGTCAGCATCACCCACCACCAACCCCCCCCCCGACGGACGAACTCACCAAAGCAAACGTAACAACCATGACATTCCCCACCGCCGACGTCGCCACCGCCAGCGGGAGAACCACACTCCCAAACCGCGACCCAAACACCCTTGCAAAGAACAGCGCCGCAATCAACTCCCCGCTCCCCTTGACCTCCTCCAACGGCACAACCAGAAAATACGCCACATTAACAAGAAAGTACAGCAGACACGCCGTCCCCAGCGCCGTCGTCGCCGCCGACCTCAGCGTCCGCACCGGATCCCTCACCTCGTTGAGCACGTTATTCACATTCCCCAGCCCGGCGTACGAGTAAAACACCTTGAACAGCGCGGTGCTCACGACCCCCCAGTTCCACACCGAGCCCTCCCACAGCGCGTCCCACGTCGTCGGAAACGTCGACCCCTCGCCGACGTGCGGCCGGTACCCCGTGGCGACGACAAACGCCGAGGCGCCGATCATGAAGACGACGAGGCCGATCTTGACGAAGCCGAGGATGTTTTGGATGAGGATTCCGGCTCTGTAGAAGCACCCGTGGACGACGGTGATGCCCGTCATCAGCCCGACGGCGAGGAGCCGCACTTCCAGTTTATGTTCTCCTGGCGGCCGTCCCAGCGCAAAGAGGACGTACTCCCCAAACACGATGCAGTTGCTCGCGGTGAAACCCAGCACCACGGCCTGCACGGCGATGAGCGTCGACGCGAGGAACCGCGGCCGGCGGTAGGTGAATTCCAGGTAGACCTTGTCCCCTGCCGCCCACATAAGTCAACATTAGCCCCTGACCTTGACCCCTGACCCCCACAAAAACAAACGAAAAGGGGGATGACAAACCGCCGCTCCGGGGCAACATGCACCCAAACTCCAGGCTCACCGCCAGCCCCCACCACGCAATCACCGCCCCGGCGAGCCACAGAAGCAGGCTCAGGCCGATGCTGCCGACCGACGAGGCGATGGCGCCGGGGGTCGCGAAGATGCCCGAGCCGATGACGCGCGAGATGAGCAGGATGTAGGCCGAGGACCAGCCGAGGGGGCGGCCGGCGACCGAGGTTTCGGGGAGGACGTCGTCTTCGAGGGTGCGGTGCAGGGGGAGGGCTTGGGCTGTGCCAGTCGAGGAAGAGGACTTGCGGAGGAGGGGGGCGGTTTCGTCGAGGGAGGGAGGGATGAGGCCTTCGGGAGGAGTCATTGTGGGGTTGGTGATGTTGCTGGTGGTGTTTATGGGATGCCGGCGACGTGGAAGTGGTTGAGATGTCGGTCGCACCGGACACCGCCCCGCGGGCGTTGACAGACATGTTTCATACACACCGGACGCATTTGTCAGGGCTGCGGCTCAATCAATGTTTTGGCTGCGTCTGTTGGTCAGACGGCGGTCGCGCGGCAGCACCTCATCTCGCGCGTCTTGAGCGCCCGATGACGTGCTGGTCAGATCTCCCTTGCATCCCGCCCGATGGGTAGGTAACGTCGCGCAAACATGCATTGCATTCTGGGTCTAAAAGGCATAGAGTCCCTCGTCTCCATCCGTATCAAGCTTCCCTTCGCCCTGCAACATCCCGAGAGCCGCCTTCATTCTCGCCAGAATCGACGCGGCGTATTTCTTGTCGTAGACACCGGGCGCTGGAGGAGCTCCCGTTCCCAGCGCCACGTCGGCGCGAAGCCACGGAATCTTGCGCCGGTTCTCGATGCCTGCGGCCAGCTCTCGTAGCTCTTGAATGTCGGCGAGGGAGAAGGCGCCTCCAAACATGATGGCGCGCGGTGGGGCGGCCCAGTTGCCTGAGCCGATGCTGCTGCTCTTGGGGTCGGGGACTTGGTTGGTGAGGAGGAGGGGCAGCTCGGTCTTGATGGCGGCGGCGAGGGTGAAGTGCACCACTGTGGGCTTGTGTTAGTGATTGTACTTGTGACACCGGAGCTGGCGGGGAGAGGGAGAGGAGAGGGGGGGGGGACAGCTTGCCCTCGTACTCGGGGACAGCGCCCTCCACGACGCCGGTTCCAATCGCCTCTGACCTTCCGACGACGATGATGGGAATGGGCGCAGAAGACATGTCGGGCAATGCTGTTTGCTTTGGTTGTACTGAATGTTGATGTTTTTGAGAATTTGATTTCCAGACGATGTTGGTTTGTCAGCAGTTGAGTGTGAGCTTGGAGGGAGGAAGAGGAGCCGGATACAGCGACGGGTCATGATCATGATCGTTCGGGGATGACAAAGTCCGGACTCCGAGACGGCAGGACCTACTGCGAACGCCGACGTTGCACCGCGACTCGGACAGTTGGACTCGTCGTTACCACAGGACCACCACACCAGCAGCACCAGCAGCAGGGCCATGGGGGGTCAATTATATCCAATATTTGTGAATTCCGGGACTATCGGTGCTCCTCTATAACAAAAGGCTCTGTCAAACAGCCACCTTGAACCCAAATCGAACCAAACTTTTCCACCGGAGCATTGCCGGCAACGCCATGTCTTTGTGATACCAAACACAGCCCTAAGCGGCCCCCGTGGCCCTGGGGTACAGAGTGACGTACACAGTCGTGTACCTCGGGTTCGCAACGACGGGGTCGGTTGGCGTCCACTGCGTGTACGGCGTCTCCGGCTTCGGCCCCGAGTCCTCGTCGTCGTCGCCGTCCGAAAAGGTATCCCCCGAGATGCTGCACACGCCGCTGGAGCAGCCCCATTCAAGGTCGCAATCGATATCGCTTTGGCACACGTCTCCTAAACACATTGTTAGCATTACTCATGGCCAGCAGATCAACGGTGAACATACCAAGGCAGTGACCAGTCCACGTGCAGCCGCCAATCCCGGCCTCACCTCCCTCGTCTTCCTCCTCCCACTCCTCGTCGTCCTCCCCACCCCACTGACTGCCACCACCACCCCCACCGGTCTGACCACCCCCACCCCGCTGGCCACCTCCCGTGTTACCGCCGCCGCCTCGCTGGGCACCACCGCCCTGGTTCCCACCACCAGGCCGTTGAGCCCCTCCTCCCGTGTTACCGCCGCCACCACGCTGCGCTCCACCGCCCTGGCCACCACCACGCTGGCCACCAAAACCGCCACCACCACCACCATTCCTCTGCCTAGCAACGAGCTCGGACCTCTCGGCCTTGACGGCGGCCGCAGTGCCGACGACGGCAGCGTGGCATGTCAGCCCGAGGGCGAGGGAGGCGAGGAAGACAAAGGACTTCATCTTGTCGTGTCGGGTCGGGTCGGGTCTTGAGGGTCGATCAAGAATGCGGTAAGACCGGCGGAGGATGTCAAGAAGAACCAGGTCGTTGTAGTCTTGGCGGATGGACACAGCCTCGAGGTGAGGGCTGAGGGGTTTTATACACGACAGCTCCCCCGAACGGGAAACGTGATGACCGCGGCTGACCGGCCCCCGGAGAGGGAGGTGACGCGGAGGGATGACGACGCCCAGTCTAGATTCATTGTGTGCCGCCCATGTGCCGTGTAGGCTCGTCTGGGCCTGGGCTGGAAGGGTCCGAGGGGATAGTGCATGGTGCATGGATATCCCGGGCCGTTATGAGATTGAGGGTGTTTTCGCTGCCGTTGGGGGACGGGAAGTGTCTAGCTCACGGGTGATCGGCAGTGCCAGGGGACAAGTGCCGTGAGGGTGTGTTGAATGGGTCGAAGGAGGACGTGTCTCCTCTTCGTCGTGATCTGGGAGAATGCTTGTGTCTGGATGTTTGCATGTCAGCCCATACCGTCCAGTGGATGGAGTGCGAGGTCGAGAGTCCGCCTTGCTTGAGCAAGTATCAAGCTTGGACCAATATACCCGGAAATATTCATCAATGCCGGCCGATCTCGCCTGTCGGGCAACGAAACAAAACCTCTCGACTCCCGATGGAACATCTAGCCGAAGGGGGACGCGAATCCGGGGTAAATTGCCTGTCACCCACAAGCTTTCGCGTGAGCGATCCAGACTTTTCCCGGCCGCCGGGACTGCAACCGCAGCAATCAGGAAGCCTTGGCAGATTGGTGCCCACTGTCCACTCTCGACGTCGTTTGTTGGCCATACCCATGTTTGCGCGGTTTCGAGGTCGAGATTCAGATCGGCAGAGACGAGCAGAATGCAAAGATCGAGACCGGGGCTGTGAAGAAAAGCAAAGGCTGTTGTTAAGTGCTGGTCGTGACTCGGTATGTACATCTGACTCCCTCCCCGTCTACTCGTTGAGAATTATGCGTCCCCACAGCGCCCCTCAAAGGCATGCGCCGGTATCTTCCGTGCCCCCTCCCTGACCGCCTCATAACGATCATTTCGGCGTCTTCCACGGCTCCGGGGTATGCCGTACAGGCATCTGTCCCACCACCGAGCTCATCGAATAGTGCCTGCTCGTGGCGGCCGTCGAGGCGACCGAATACGTCGACTGGTGCCCCGGTCTCCCTCCCATCGGCGGCCCCATCGGCAGCGCCACACCCGCCCCGCCCATGTTGTACCCCAGCCCACCCGGTTGTCCGTACGGTCCCGGCGTGTCCCTCCCGCCGATAGAGCTGGCGGGGGTGTCGCGCCCCCCCATTAGTGGTGTTCCCCTCCCGTCTTGTGATGGCGGCCCTCCCCCCATGCCCATTCCCATGCCCGGCTTCATCCCGGGCCCTCCTGGTCCTCCGGGACCCCCGCCAGGCTTTTCGGGCTGTTTCCCAAGCTCCAGCCCCTTCTTGGCAAGAGCGGCTGCGGCCGCGTCTTCTCGTTGCGCGCGGCGCATGCGGAAGAATGCCCAGGTCATGAGGGCGATGAAGGCGGCAGCAGCGCCGATACCGATGCCGGCTTTGGCGCCTGCACTTAATGGCGTGACGCTGGCTGAGGGAACGACCGGGACTGGTGTGCTGGTCGCGCTAGGGGTCTCGCTCGGGGACGACGAGGTGGTGGGGGTGGTTGTGCGGCTGGTCGCGGAGGAGGTTGCGGGTCGTGTGGTGGAAACGAGTGTTGTAGCTGTCGAAGAGGGTGGTACCTGCTCTGGTCAGTCACGGTTCTCGAGCGGGATGCGTCAGGAGAGCCGCATACGTTGCCTTGGATCTGAAAAGCGAATGAATACGCCTCGGCGGTGATGCCGTCGTAGACGCGCAGCCCGTATTCGGCCTGCTGCTCTACCAGCGAAGGAGTCCAGGTGAACGTGTTGCCAGCGACATTTGCTAGGGATGGGTTAGAGCTGGCTGGATTCGCGGGTCGGGCGCGTCTTACTGGCAATGGTCTCAATGACGGGCATCGGCACGCTCGCGTCGGGGCCGCCGAGGAGGTCGATGGTGACGGGCCCGCTGGCGTTGATCCAGGTGATGGTAAAGGGCTGGCCGACGGCGATGGTGAAGGCGTCGTTGGTCAGGGTGACGGCGAGGGCGGTAGGAGCGAGTGACAGGGCGACCAGCAGCAGCCGGCGCCATAACCGCGGCATCGCCATGGCGGAGGATGGCCGGGGCGACAGGACGGCGACGGCGACAGGACAGGGCGACGTCGTCGAGGTGGTTCGGGGGGTGACGATGGAGGCGAGAGGGAAGCTTAAGAGGGATGGATGGGCGACCAGGGGGTGATTTGTCCCCTTATCATGTCGGCTTCGGCAATCGAAGAGGACGACCCCTGCCAGCACCAGGCAATATTACGGCCATGGCGGCGTGGGCTGGTCTCGATTGGCCCAAGTGTCGCCTTGGCCAGGAGCCAGCCGCATCTTCCCCATTTCCCCACGCCGAATGTCTGCTCGCGAGTCGCCCTGGGGCCTGCTGTGGCTCGTGTGGGTGCCGTCTTGCCCGGGGGCCGGCTCGAGCCCGCTGCCCGGGTGCTCGCGAATCCGCTGCGCTGACGCGGGGGCTTGGCGTGAAACCCGTGAACACCGAGAAGTTGAAGCCACAGGGGCCTGCAGGCTGGCGCAGCAGGATCCAAGCTCATCTGTCAGACAGTCAGACTGTCAATGTTCCGACTGTCATCAGCCACGGCCACGGGCAGATTCGCGCTGCAAGCCCCAATGCGGAATGGCCTCGTTGCGGGTTGGCGCTCGGCTCGGAAGATTATGAGCAGCCAACGGCCGGACCTTGATGATTTTGTTGTGATGATATTTGGAGCGGGAGTCGTGGGAGTCGGAGTCGGAGTCGAGTCGAGCGAGGAGGTCAGGCACCAAGGCCGGATTGTCGAGGCAGCGGTGGAATCCGGAATCCAAGAGGTCGACGTCGCATCGCTCGGCTGCGGTGTGTGTGTGTTTCTGTTTCTGGTGTTTTGGTCCTCACACCAACTCCTTCTCTGCGGCTGAGGGGGTCATGGCCCCAGGCCCCGGGGCCCGGGGGGGAGGGGAGGGAGGCGCTGCCCCCTTTGCTTTGGCGCCCGGCATCGGGTGTCGCACAACACGACCGTTTCTTCAACGCCTCGCCTGGCGCAGCGAGACAAAAAAAGAATGCCCTAAGTGCCGTCCGGGCGTCATCTTCTTGTGGCGGTTGAGGCCTCTTCAAGGTCAAGGTGTCGCCTCGGTGTCCGGTCTGCTTGTCCCATCTTGTCGCGGTCATCAAGGAGGGAAGGTCGAATTCTGGAGATGATATTTCGGGAAATGGAACACGAGATTTGCGCTTGGCGGAATCCTTGAAGAGTGGGAGAGTGGGTTGTGGGGAAATCAGCCCTGTGGGACTGGAGATCACCGAGATGGCCTCCCAAGGCTGGGCAGGGTTCTGTCGGGGACCCTGGAGATCCTCTTTTTTTTCTGGCTGCGGATCGACCGCTGGTGTTTTTTGTAAAGAATCGCAGAGGCGGACGATAATGAGTGATGAATCCGAATGGCGCATCTGTAGAGGAGGAATCGTTGAAGTCTCTTCATTCTTGGGCGGTTGTTGTTGCCGTTGCCGTTCCCCAAAATTGGGGGCGTTTGTAGCGCGATCGATGGCGCACTCCACTATCGACAAGGCCTGGAAATCTCACAACTCCACCCCCAACATCGCGACCCCGTCGAGCACGTCAACTTCACCCCATGCCATCAAGATGCCAATTCTTCTTCACCCATTGTAGCCACCTCATGTAGTCAATATATGTCAAGCTGTCACTGATGCAATCGCGCCTCCATTATTGACCTGCGTCGGATGCACATTTCCAACCAACTCCACGATGCCATCATTTCCAAAAAGACAAGCATTTTCGCCGGCACCCCAAATTCTTGGCGTCTTGTATCAACGACCGCCCTCCAGCCCTGTACTAGGTCCGCAAAGTTTAAACAACCGTGGTATCGCCATCTCCCGCTACCGGTGACGCCATTCGCGCGCTTCCCCATCATGGCAAAACTCTCGACAGAGTGCCAACCCAACTTGAGCCGACAGCCCACACAGCTCCGCCATTCACGGACTTATTCTCGCCAGCCACCCCCGACTTTCTCCCACGAGTCTCTCGTCGCCGCCAAATCGACACTCCAGAGTCTGGTCACTATCCGTCAAGCGCTGGGACCATGGGTTCTCCCGACCTCGATACTGCCTGTTCGGCAAGATCCCGATCTGGAACCTGGAACCTGCACACCGAATCACGCCGCCTCGCGATAGACGGATTATCTGACGTCGGGGCCCGCCTCGTCCTCCGCATGGCAGTATCCAATTCCGCGTTATTGACGGCGGTTGGCGCGAATGACACCTTCCCCGCCGTCCTGCAAGCCGGCCTCTGATCAAGAAACATCACATAAACGGCGGCATGCCGTCTGTCTTCTAGCTCCCGGTTTACACCACGACACTCGTTGAACTTCCCCAGCCACCATGGTCCGACCGGCTCTCCTGTCCCTCGCCGCCGTGCTGGGCCAAGTCGCCTCGGCCTTTGATCTCTACGTCTCCCCCTCCGGCGCCGACAACAATGTCGGCACCTCCGCCCAGCCGCTCAAGTCGTTGCCGGCTGCCCAGCAAGCCGTCCGGACACAGCTGGCCAAGGCGCCTGCCGAGAACGTCACTGTTTATCTGGCCCCCGGTGTCTACGCCCTCTCGGCACCCCTCCGTCTGACCAGCCAGGACTCGGGCAGAAGCGGTGCTGCCGTCCAGTGGGTTGGGCCTGGCGCCCTCGTTTCTGGCGGGATCGAGGTCACGGGGTGGGCCGCTGGCTCCAACGGTATCTACTCGGCCAGCGTCCCCGTCGGCACAAAGTCCCGGAACCTCTACGTCAACGGCAAGACGGCCAACTTTGCCCGCAGAAAGCTCGCCAACCGCAAGGACTTTCAGTACACCACCACGTCGATGAAGTGGACCAACTCGCAGTACGACTGGCTCCAGACGACCCAGGGCATCGCCAACGCCGAAGTCCGCTTCATCAACTCCTTCACCGACCGCTACGCCCCCATCAAGTCGGTTGGGAACCGGGAGCTGGTCATGAAGCAGAACAGCTGGTACAACAACAACTGGGGCTATGACCACGTCTCCAAGTACAACGCCGACTTTGGCGTCTGGGTGCAGAATGCCTTGGGTCTGCTCGTCGAGGGCGGCCAGTTCTACCTTGACTCGGCTGCCGGCAAGGTGTACTACAAGCCCTTGAACGGCGAGAACATGGCGACGGCCAAGGCCTATCTGGGGGTGTTGGAGACACTTGTCGCTGTGGGAGACACATATGCCAGCCCGGCCCACGATGTCACCTTTCGGGACGTCAGCTTTGTAAGTTGTTTTGATACCGCCTCGTCCGTCACTGACATGTCTCCGCAGGCCCACACAACATGGATGGCCCCCACCGACATTGGCTATGTCGACCAGCAAACAGGTGGCTACATCTGCGAGAACAAGACCTACACCCAATCCAACTTCGAGTCCGTCCGTCCCTGGTGGTGCCAGATGCCGTCGGCCATCCAAGTCAGCGCCGCCAAGAACATCCTCTTCACGGGCGGCAACTACACGCAACTCGGTGCCGGTGGCCTCGGCATCGGCAACGACGCCAACGCCCATCTCACCGGCGTCGGCCTCGGCGCCAGCTACGTCACCGTTGAAAAAGGCTACTTCAGCCAGGTCATGGGCAACAGCGTCACGGCCGGCGGCATCCGCGCCGACGCGCACCACCCCAGCGACGCGCGCATGACCAACCACCACCTGACCATCGCCAACAACATCTTCTACAACGTCTCGATCCTCTACTCGTCCACGGTCCCCATCTTCGCCAGCTACGTCCAGGACTCGCTCGTCTCGCACAACGACATCGACACGACGCCCTACTCGGGCATCTGCCTCGGCTACGGCTGGGGCTCCAACGACGCCGGCGGCACGTCCGAGTACGTCAACCGCGGCCTGTACAGCTTCCAGCCGCGCTACGCCACGCCGACCGTGTCCCGGAACAACCGCGTCGACGGCAACCTCCTCCACCGCTACGGCTACGGCCACACGGACCTCGGCGCGCTCTACACGCTGTCGACGTCGCCGTCGACCTACGTCACGGCCAACTACGCCTTTGACTCGACCGGCTTCGGCATGTACACGGACGAGGGCTCGCACTCGTACATCATCGCCGACAACGTGCTGCTCAGCAGCGGCATCTGGTCCGCCGTCAACGGCGCCAACACCGTCAACAACACCTACACGGGGAATTACTACCGCACCGGGAGCGCCCGGCAGGGGAACACGCAGATCCAGAACATTGAGAGCGCGCCGGTGGCGGCCAAGCGCACGGCGTATCGCGCCGGCGTGCTCCCGGCGCTGAGGGGCGGCAGGGCCGTGTCGAATCCGGCGAATGTCGGCGAGGGCTTGGTGGTGCTGGGGGCGCAGGGCGGGAACGTGGTGGTGACGCTGGAGAACTTTGACGATGGGGCGTTTGCGGATGTGGTGTTTACCGTCACGGCCGGAGGGAGCGGGGTGACGGGGGTCAATGTGCCGACGACGGCGAGGGCGAACGCGAGGACGGCGGCGACGTTCAAGGTGGCGGGGACGAACAGGCCGAATGTTTCGGTGACGGTCAAGTATACGAATGCTAGGACGGGGAAGGCGGGGACGTTGATGGCGTCGGGGACGGTCAGCATTTAAGTCTTTTGGGTAGCGCCTCAGAAAGACAGAATGAATCGAGGATGAAAGAACCCAGCCTCGAAGAGATCATGTTGAAAAGGAAATCACAAAAAGCTCACCCCCAGCCCCTATAGTATGGAGGCTGGGGGCTACGAAAACCCCAGTTGCCTAAGGGTTTTGCTCCGCCGTGGGTTGAACTCGCGGCCTGTGTCGGTGGGCTTATGGTTGTTCAAGGGAGGGATTCGTGGGTCCGCACCCCTCCGCTCTATACCACTAAGCCATATGGGCTGCTGGCAGTCTCGGATTCGGAGGGGCTGGTGACAGGACGTCCGGGACTGGGGCCTATATAGTCGCGGCAGGTGCCCCGGTTCAGGCATGGGCAAGACTTCGGTGTCTAGCTGGGTATATCAGGGTCCATCGTCACCCCGATTTCCAGTTCAAGCATCACCATCTTCAGCATCGCTCACAAACCGCACCTCGAGATTTTCCATCCACACACTCACAACTACAAATCAAAGCCGGAGATACACTACAGCACCTTCTGTCTGATCTCAGGCCAAAATACACCAATGTTTCCAGCTCACATCGCCCTCAATCCTCTTCACCGGGTACTTCCTCACCACGCAAACATAAGACATTCGAGAAACCAACCAAGGGCCTTGAAGCTGGAACTGAACACCTGCACTTTTCCAGACCAGGCCCCAAAGATGGAACTGGATACCGATATCATTGCAGAAGAGGTCCTTGAGTGGGAACTGGAGACGTCTCGTTTCCTCGACAAGAGGTCTCGCGCTAACAAATAGACCAGGGCTGGAGTGTAAATACATGTCCCAATCTGACCTCTCGTCTGACAAGGGTTCCGCCCAGTTGCCGATCCGAATCCGGCACCTCACTATCCCGGGTGCGGGGCACCGGGGGACGGGGCGGCGGGGGCGACGGCCTGGGGAACGACCGGCACAGGGGCGACGGCCTGAGGGGCGACCGACACAGGGGCGACGGCCTGGGAGGCGACGGGCACCGGCACGGCAGGCTGCGGCGCGACAGCCCCCGGCGAGACCCTAGTCTCCAGCCCCTGTTGCTTGTCGAGTTCCTAAGTATATGTTTAGCCCCAACCCCACGGCATTTGGCACGGCACACGACAAACTTACGACATGGTACTCGCCGCGCAGATGAAAGCGCAGCCACTTGATATTCCTCAAGGGAACCCCAAAGAACTCGCACCCCCGGACCCGACACACATTGCGCATATCGACGTGCTCGTCCCAAACGAGCTCGGCGTTGGTGAGATGGGCGTACGCCCCCTCTTCGCGTCGTCGCACCGCGTTGATGAGGGCGCGGCGGTTGATCGCCTCCACGACCTGTTCGTAGACGGCTGGGTCTGGGAAGCTGTAACAGGTCTGGCCTGGGGGTTTGGATCTTGGCGGCGCCTCTATTTACATCGTGGCTTGCCAAGCCTACAGGTCAGCCCAAGGGGGAGGAACTTTGTCTCCTGACCAGTGGTTGGGGGCCGGGGCTACAGGCTGGGCCCCAGGCGATCCCTAAGGGATATCTGGGGATCGCCTACTCGCCTTTTCCTCTATTTCTCTCTCTCTTTATAGATCGTTTAATACACTACGTATACTAATAGAGCTATCTTTAGTACCTCCGTTATATACGATCTATCTACTACGATAGACCCGTAATAGTAGTACCTATACTAGTATAGCCTCCCTTAGTTTAGGAAGGTCCTTTCGTAGCTCGAGTCGGAGTAGGAATATACGGCCGTCCCCTTTTTAAAGGAGGTCGCTTACCTAATCTAACTCCGAGATTACTTCGAGGAATAGAGATATATCCTCGCGGAATAGAACTACTAGTAAGCCGTAGAGATTAATAACCTCCGTACCTATATTAACTCCTAGGCTACTCCCTAGCCTACCGTTACCTAGTAGCCCGTAGTATAACCGGCCGTCGCCGAAGAATTTACGCCGGAAGTTTAAGTTCTTTTCGATAACGCCCTATTTTAAAGCCGGATCTAAGCTATCGCTAACGTTACCCGTAGCCCTATTAACCCCCTTTTTACCTAGGTAGGTATTACCGGCCTCGTCGATACCGTAAAGCCTTATAAAGGGGAGATCGCTCCGCTTTTTAATAGTAATAAGGATTTTATTAAAGGCCTCGGCTAGTTATAGTAGGATAGTAAGCTATATACCTTTCCTTTCTACTTCTACGACCTACTATTCCGTTATAATATAAACGTCCCGTTAGGCGTACTAGGCTTTTACTCTAGGGCGTAGGTACTCTTAAGGGAGACCCTTCCTAAGTACCGCTAGTATAAGATCTCCGAGTTCTAACGTAAGGAAGGCGACGACGGAGAGTATAACCCTGTATCGCTCCTCCGGAAAATAATATAGGTATTTAATAACGTTTAAACGTAGGAGAACGCCTAGAAAGCCTTACCTAACTATAAGTAACTCCCCGGCTAACCCTTCGGAAAGTTCTTTAGTCGTTAGAAAGGCCTACTTAACTAGGCTAAAGGATTAGCCTAGTACGATAAGGCTAAGCTTACTATACTAAGGACTACGCTTTATAACTCCCTTACCGACTAGCTCGTAGCGGTCTTTATACCTATAAACTTCGTCGACTATATTAACTAGCTTTACGAGATCGCCTTACGTTATTAGAGCTCGACGGAAGGAGCTACCTTAGAAAGGGAATATCGGAAGCGCTTAAAGGGTAAGTAGAACGATACCTTTACTATAAGTACTATTACGGGTACTTAGGGCTCCTACGTAAGGGCCGCCGCCCCTACTATAAACTAAGACGGCGATACCGTTATAGTTATAGCCGCCTAACCCGCTCCCGGCCGTAAGGGCCGTAGGGGCGGCCGAGACGGCCGTAGCCGAGGTAAAGGGGCTTCCGCTATTAACGCTAGAGCCTAGTAAGTACGATAGGCGACTAACGAGAAGAAGGAGGCTTAACGCTTTACGGGTCGTTACCTTCGCTATAATACGACGGCTTATATAATCGCCGTATACCCCTATCGCCCTACTTATAACCCCGATAGTCCGCCGGTCTACGTCGCCGCTACCTTCGTAGCCCCCGCCCTTAAGGAGAGTACCGCCGCCAACTTTAAGTTAGAAAACTAAGCGCTCCGGAGTAAAGTCGGGTTTTAAAGCCTAAAGTAGTATAAGCTACTATAGAAGAGTTTACGAATAAAAATAAGTTAATCGAAACTCCGTCCCTTATCCCCCTAATTATAAGCGGGGATTAGTTATTTAACGTATTCGTAGATAGTAGCTATATATACTATTCCGTAGTTAATAAGGCCGTAACGGAGGAATTAAGGCTACCTATTATCCCTATTCCCCTACGGTAGTTAAAGGGAGTCTCGGGGAGTATAACGGTTCTAGTAATCTCTAGTATAACGGCGTTTATTAAAGAAGTAGCGGGGGTAGTTTAAACTTTCGTAAGCTACGTTATCCCTATAATAAAGTTCCCCTTCGTTCTAAGGAAACCGTAGCTTAAGGACGTAAACGCCTACGTAAAGGAGAGGAGGAGTACGCTATAGTATAGGAGAGTAAGGAAAAGGGTCCCCCTTATAAACCCCGAGTATAGTTTATCTATACCGTATATCGAGGAGTTAAAGGCGGTAACCTTAGTAATAGCGAGTATTTTCGTTAAATTAGTTAAAAAGGCCCGTAGGGAGATTAGGGAGACGTTAAGTAAGACCGCGGAAGTACTAGCTTATTTTAAGATTAGCCTTATAGATATAGAAAAGGTACTACGACAGAAAACGGTAATACCGGAGGTTATACTTAGGAAGATAATCCCTAAGGAATACTACGACCTTTTCCTATTATTCCGAAAGATTAAAGCCGATAAGTTAAACCCCTACCGGCTAGGAGTAAACTACTTTATCCCCTTCCTTAAGGATAACTAAGGCCGCGACTTAACCCCTCCTTTCGGTAGCTTATATAGTATATCTAGGGAGGAGCTCCTAGTTTTAAAGAAGACGATCTAAGACCTATTAGCTAAAGGGTTTATTAAGCCTAGTAACTCGGACGCGGCGTCGCCGATTCTCTTCGTTAGGAAGCCCGGCGGCGGACTACGGTTTTACTACGATTATCGGGGGCTAAATAAGATTACGAAGGCGGATTATTATCCCCTTCCCCTAATCTCGGAAACCCTTTGTCGCCTATAAGGGGCTTGTTAGTTAACGAAGGTTAATATCGTCTAGGCCTTTTATAAGATTCGTATTACTAAGGGCGAGGAGTAGAAAACCGCCTTCCGTACGCGTTACGGCCTATTCGAGTAGAACGTAATACCCTTTAGCCTAAGCGGGGCCCCTACGACTTTTTAAAGGTATATTAATAATATACTTAGGGAGTACCTTAATAACTTTACCTTTATCTTTATCGACGATATTATTATCTACTCGTTAGGATCTCGAGCTAACTATATATATAAGGTCCGTAAGGTACTTAAGAAGTTAAAGGCCGCTAGCCTTTACCTAAACCCCGAGAAATATTAATTCGCCGTTAAGACTATTAAATACCTTAGCTTTATCGTCTACATTAAGGTAAGGATTTAGGCGGACCCCGAGAAGGTTAAGGCTATACTAAAGTAGGAGGCCCCCGTTATATAAAAGGGGCTCTATAGTTTCCTAGGGTTCGTTAACTATTATCGGATATTTATCCCCGATTTCGTAAAAGTAACGGCCCCTATAACGAATCTAACCGGTAAGGGGGCCCTTTTTCTCTAGGGTAAGGACTAGGAATACGCCTTCTACCTTATAAAGTCGCTTTTTACGCGAGCCCCGATCCTTATAGAATAAAGAGACGACTTACTTATCTTCCTAGAAGCGGACTATAATAGTTTCGCGTTAAGGGAAGCGTTAATATAAAAGGTCGACGGGGTATACTACCCCGTTACCTTTTACTTAAAGAAGCTTAACTTAGCCGAGCGGAATTACCTTATTTACGATAAGGAGATATTAACTATTATCTACTACCTAAAGTAGTAGTAAGCCGAGCTCCGGAGCTATAAGTCGTTTACTATCTTAACGGACTACCGGAACCTTAAGTACTTTATAACTTATTAATCTCTCTCCGAGCGCTAAACGTATTAGGCGGAGTACCTGTTACGGTTTAACTTCGAGATCCGTTATAGGCCCGGTAAAGACGCTATAGTTCCGGACGCCCTTTCTTATAAAGACTAGGACCGGCCGACTACCGATAACTTTAAGGCCCGCGAACTATAAATAATCCCCGATAGTACGCTTAGGAACTACGCTATCTCCGTCGGTATAACTAAGGTAAAAGGGGGCTTAAGTTTACTTAAGATATAGGTATTTTAAGATCCGGAACTATAACGCTTTTAGAACGAGGTAACCGCCCGGGATAGTCTATATTAAGCGGTATTCTAGGCCGTAAGAGAAGGCGCTCGTAAGCTAGACGTAGGGATATAGCTAAAGATCTAGGTTAGCGACTACTTTATCGACTAAGGCGGTCGCCTTCGCTATAGGGACCGGCTTTAGGTCCCCGGATCGCTAGCCGCCTCCGTCTCGGAAGCCGAGGAATAAAGGAGCTCCCCCGACGAAGAGGCGAACTAGCTAAGAACCTACCTTATCTAGTAGGTATATAACGCCTACGTTATTAACTACCCGGGCCGAGATAGTACTATCGTTACCCTTATAAGGAGCTTTTACTAGCTACTATTAAGGTACTACGTTAGACGCTTCCTCCGTAACTACGATATCTACGGTAGTACGAAGATCTAGCGTACTTATAAGTAAGGGCTTCTAAAGCTACTACCGGTCCCCGACCGGTTCTTTAAGGATATCTAAATAGATTTTATTACTAACCTCCTACTATTAGGGGGGAATTAATACCTTTAGGTTATTAAGGATTATCTAAGTAAGGAGGTAGTCCTCGAGCCGATAAAAATTATAAGAGTAAAGGCGTACGCCGAGCGATTCTTATAATACTACGCCCGCTTCTACTAATAGCCTAAGTCTATTATAAGTAATAAAGGGTTTAACTAAACGAGTAAGTTCTAATAGTACTTATACCGCCTCTTAGGGATTAAGTAACGGCTAAGTACCGCCTATTACCCCGAGATAAACGGGGGAACTAAATATATAAACTAGGAGATCTAGGCTTTCCTAAGGGTGTACGTCTCCTTTAACTAGGATAACTAGGCGTAATAGTACCCTACGGCGTAAATAACCTTAAATACGCGAACTAATACCGCTATCGGTATATCCCCCTTCTTTACGACTTATAGCTACTACCTAAACCTTATTACCCTTATCCTCGGTATAAAAGAGACTAACCCCCCGCCCTCCTTAGTAAAGGATCGCGCCCGGTAGTTTATAGATAAGACTACTTAGATTACGGACCTTTATTAAGCGGCTATAATAGCTACGAATATTAACTACGAATACTCCGCTAACGATAAAAGGTCCTTAGCTAAGTAGTTTAAGGTAGGCGATAAGGTATAGCTAGACTTCCGAAATTATAAGTTCGGCCGCCCTAAGAAGAAGCTAGACTTCCTATACGTTAAGTATACCGTCGCTAAGGTAATTAACTCGTACGTCGTCGAACTAGCCGACCTACCCTTTAAGATCTATAACCGCTTCTATATCTAACTTCTTTATCGCGCTAATATAAACCCTATACCGGGGTAACTAACGGTCGACCCTTAGCCCGGCCCTTTAGAAGGGGACTATTACGAAGTATAAGAGGTACTTTACGCTCGTACTAAGAAGGTTAGATATAGGTCCTGCCGAAAGGTCTTAGTAAGGTAGTTAGGATAGAAGGATCTAACCTAGGAGCCGTTTACTAATATCCTTAAGAAGAACGAAGCCCTTCGTATTTTCGAAAAGCTTTACGGCCTAGCTAAAGATAATAACGGGCCCTTCGCCGAATATATAGCTAAGGAGCAAGTATAGAAGGAAAAGTTACGAAAAAGGGTATAAAAAGCGGGGGTATAAGACTTATTACCCGTAGGTAGGGGGGTTACGCCGTTAAAAGCCGTAGCGGCTAATACTATCTACTCCTTCTCCTCCTCCGGCCTATCTATAATCCCTATCTCTACTAAGCGGGCTAGTATTATATCCGTTACCTTTTACGCCGTACTTAATATTATATAACCCTTTACCCGCTTTACGAGTTAATCCTTTAATACGGTAAAAGCCGTACTAAAAAGGGCTAATAGCTCGGTAAGGGGGAGGGCCAGCGACGATATAACGGCGGTAAAGGTAACGCTTATAACGGCGGTAGGAGTACCGACGGGACCTAATATAACTTTAATCTTAGCTTTAGGAATCCTAACGGGGTTAGCGATCTATACGGCGAACTCCGAGGGGAAATATATACTCGGTAAAGATACCTACGGGTACTAAAACGGCGAGGTACTTTATAATTACGAAGGCTAACTTAATTTAGGCGAGGCGGAAGGCCTACGCCTCGCTCGGGGCCTTATACCCCCCGGCCCTCTTTTAAGAGGCGCGGAGGGGGAGTACCTATACGGGGAGGGGGCGGTATAGCTTTTTATTACCGGCGTAGCTGGCGTAGGTACTTCCGGAGCGGTAGGTCTTTACCTTTTTAAGGTAAGGGAGTCCTACGATACCGTAGTTTATATAAGTATAGGCGCGAACTTAGTAGGGATAGGCGGCGAGTTTTAATACCCTTTCGAGGGCTTTAGCGAAGCTTTCGCCCCCGCTTTCGTCCTTTATATAATAAGTCTTCTTTTATAACGGGTTAGTATAAGCTTTAAAGCTATAACGTAGTATTTAGTATGTATAGAAGGGTAACCCTTACTAAGTTTAACTAAGGCTTTATACTTACGTACGTTTTCCTCCTCCTTTTCGGGGTCGGAATTAAGGGAGGGGGTCTCGGGGACCTTTAAACGGGGGCTAAAGGAGCTCGTAATAGTAACGGCGGGGATAGTAGTAGTAACGGCGGCGGTAGGAGCGGTAGGGGTAGTAGCGGTAGGAGAGGCGATAGTAAGGGTAAGGGAGGGCTTAGCCTCGTCGTCCGATAAGAACGGTATCTTTTCCTTTTCTTTTCTTTCGGAAGTTAATATATAAGGTAGGGAGTAAAGCGCGTACGTACGTACGCGTAAGGGAGACCTACGGTTTTATAGTAGTAGTAGTAGTACGGTAGTCGCGATTATTAAAAGGCCGAGGAAAAGAGGGGAGGAAGGAGTAACGGAAGGAAGGTTCGCGAGAATTTAGTAGTATTATAACTCCTCGTAGGGCGTATAGGCGCTGAAAATAACGTTATAAGTAGGGCGGGGGGCTTATATAATAGGTCTGGCCTAGGGGTTTAGATCTTAGCGGCGCCTTTATTTACATCGTGGCTTACTAAGCCTATAGGTTAGCCTAAGGGGGAGGAACTTTATCTCCTGACTAGTGGTTGGGGGCCGGGGCTACAGGCTGGGCCCTAGGCGATCCCTAAGGGATATCTGGGGATCGCCTACTCGCCTTTTCCTCTGTTTCTCTCTCTCTTTATAGATCGTTCAATACACTACGTGTGCCAACAGAGCCATCTTTGGCACCTCCGTTACAGAAGCACTGGTTAGCACGTGGTACGGGGACCGGGGGGGAAAGACAAAAGAACATACCGGTCAAGTCGGGCCCCGGGGGGGCGGGGGCGGCGGGGGGCACCACCACCCAGTCGTGCTCTCCAGGGACAAGGTCCCAGGTCCCATAGACGATGTCGCCCGGGGCGGATGGCTCCAGGTGGAACCGATCGAGGGAGAGGTCGGGAGGGGAGGGGGCAGGGCCCCAATAGATGAGAGGCATGGTGACTTGTAGTGCGGATGAGGGAGGTCGATGGCGGCCAGACAGTCCATGTCACGGAGAAAAAGAGAGAGGGGGGGATTTGCTTAAGGGCGGGGAAACATCGCCGCCCTCAAACGGGAGGCCCTCTCGGCTCCGCACAACAGTTATCACTCAAACGGGAGGGAGGTAGTGGAGACAGGGAAAGGTTGGGCGTGGGTCTGGGGCGGTGTCGGGTCGAGAGGGAGCGGAACCTGGAGTACAACTCAATACTGGTCTGTTTGTTATCATGAGACATTCGAGACACAGTCCAAGGCCACACCCTGTTTGATGGAGGCCCTGAAGTTGGGACCGGATGCATTTCCCCTAGAGCCGGACACGTATATTTCTACCGACAAGGTCGTGAAGTCGGAACTGGGTGCCTTTATTTGACTGAGCAGGCTTTAAAGTTAGTACTGGATGTCTTCAAGTCAGAACTGGAGGTGTATCGTCCTCGCGCGAGATAAAAGACCCTTGCCATCATTCCAGCAGCACCCTCTCCATCTTCCCCAACAACCGCTTCCACAAATCGGCACTCTCCGGGTCCGACGTCCCCATCGTCAGTGTCGCCTCGTTCCCAATCAGAACAACCCCCCTCCTGGCCCGTGTAAGCGCCACATTGAGCCTCCGCCGGTCCTTGAGAAACCCAATCTCCTGGTGCGGGTTGGAACGGACTGTCACAAACACCACGACCTCCGCCTCCCTCCCCTGAAACCCATCAATGCTGCAGACTTCGACGTGAGGGCCCAGTCCGGCGAGGAGCTTGGTCAGCAACGCCACCTGGGCGGTATACGGCGTCAACACCGCAATGGACGCCTTCTTTTCCTCGGACGGGCCCTTCCCCCCCTCGTCCTCCCCACTCCCGTCAGACAGCAGAGTGCACACCTTCAGACACACCCTCGCCTGCCCCTGATTCGACTTGGATTTGCCACCCACGTCCTCCGGATCCCCACACTCCACAAACACCATCTTCCCCGTCCTCCCCGGCGTCACCTTTCCCACCGGCCACGGGAACCCCGACCTCCCGACCTCCCTCGTCCCCGGCTCCACCCCCGTCTTCAGCAGTCCGGAATAAAACTCCCCCGACACAATTCCACAGATATCCCCATGCATCCGATACTGCACATCCAACATCCTCCTCGCCACCCCATCCCCATCCCCCTCCCGCGCCGTAAACATCCTCTCAAACAACGAAACCCCAAACCCCACCCCATCCGCCTCTACTCCAACCGTTGGCCTCAGTTGGACATGATCACCCACCAGAACCGCCTTCTCGCACCCCTTGACGAGCGGCACCACCGCCGCCGGCTCCGTCAGCTGTGACGCCTCGTCCACCACCACCGCGCCGAACCGCTGCCCGCGCAGCAGACCCAGGCCGGCGCCGATGCACGTCGAAAACACCACAGTCGCCTGCGAGACCTGCTTCTTGGCGTTGGCGTAGGCTCGGCGGTTGGAGTGGATGTCTTCGCCGCCGACGAGGGCGTCCACCGTGTAGCGGAGCAGGAGGGGGGAGACCTTGCGGACTTCGGTTGATACCCTGAGCGGGGGTGGGTCGGAGGGCAACGACGAGAGATAGCGGAGCATGACGTTGTCGACGGCGTTGTGGGTGGGCGCCGTGACGAGGAGGCGGACGTCGGGGTGGTGCGTGCGGATGGCGACGAGGATGGAGACGATGGTTTCCGTCTTGCCCGTGCCCGGCGGGCCCCAGAGGCAGGTGACGGGGTGGGTGAGGGAGGCGAGGACGGCCGAGGACTGGCTTGCGTTGAGGCGGGGGAAGGGAGGGAGGTGGATGGAAGGGAGGGGCAGGAAGAGGCCGGAGGGAGGGGAGACGCGGTACGGGGTGAGGAGGGGGGCGATGGGACAGGAGTCGGTCGGGTCGAGGGCGAGCTCCAGGATGGCGTCGATCATGGTCTTGGAGGTGACAAAGGGGCCGCAGTGGGTGAGCTTCCAGGAAGAGGAAGAAAGGAAGGGCGGGGGTGGGTGGAGGCAGCGGAACTTGGCGGTGCCCGGGGTGGAGGAGATAACGAGGACATCCATCGAGTAGACACGGCCGATGAGGGCGTTGGTTGGTGGTGCCGCAGCGGTAAGACGGCAGTGGGCCGAATTCTCGGGGGTTCCGCCTCTGGCGTCGATGCGGAAGTGGGCTTCGATGACTGAGTCGTCGATGGCTGTGTCTTTGCCTGGGACAAAGTTCAGGTCGACAAGGTCTTCTCTCTTTTTGCCTTGCTCGGCTGCCTCGCTGATGTGGTCCATGGCAATGCCGATCAGGTTTCGCACAACATGGCGGACGACGGCGGGACGGCCGGGCATCAGACGCTCGCTTTCTCGCTCGAGCGAGCCGAGAAGAAGATCAAGGGCCAGCTCTGGGGACCGGACTGCCAGGGCAATGAGCTCAACCAAGCGACCGAATGTGCCGATGGGCAGAATGCTGATTCGGGCCAAGACAGTTTGAAATGGGGCGATCACTGCCGCCCCCACCGTGTTCGCAGCGAGGACGAAGGCGTTGAGCAGGATCTCGGCGTTGGCCTGTAGTACATCAACCACATCCTCCGTCAAGCACGGCCAGGACTCGAGGCGAGTGAAGCTGATGGCGAGAACAGGGCACTTGGTGACAGCCGTGAGCATCTCGTTGACGACAATGGCCGGTTCCAGGGTTGAAGTCTTCCGTTGAGCGAAACTGGAAAGGAGGTAATCGAATCCGCGGATGAGAAGTTCCTTTTGGTCGTGGGCAAGGAGGAACGCAAACAGCTCAGCATACTGCTCCTTTGTGTCTAGCATCAGCAGTGTGATCAACGACTCCCGTCTGACAATTTGTCTGATGAACTCGGGTTGAGTGGCCCAATCGACATCACCGAGAGTGGCAATGGTGTACTCTTTTGGGTTTTGTTCAAATAGCGGGATCACGTCCCGCGTGTCGATGTGCTGATTCCAAAGGTCGAGGTTCCGGAGTGAGTTGGTGTCTCGGTTGGAGATGACGTAGATTTCCTGAACCAGTCAGTTGGGTTGCTTCCAGGGGTGTGGGGGTCCACCAACATACCGCACCCAAGACGCCATTTCGTTTCACCTGTCCGAGATGGTCCTTTAAGCGGCTGCTGAACCTTTTCAAATCAACGCTGGACACAAAGTCAAAGTTGGTGCCGTCGTCGAGTGTGGTTTGCCGCTCCCGCCGTTGATCTCCAACGCTTTCAACCTGGCGGTACTTGTTGTCGTCCGAAGCTCCCCGACCAATAAGCACCCAAGTGTTCCTTCTCTGGTTCTCGTACAGCTGGAAGCTGTTGTCGTCGTAGTAGAGCTGGTAGTTCTTCTTGGTTGGAAGCATCAACCGACTCGTCGTCTCCTCTCCCTGGGAATGTGGGAAAGCAAGAAGCCGGACTTTTTCGTCGACCCTGGACTCTTTCGCCTTTTCGAGTTTCATGGGCACGTATATTGCCAGCGTGAGTCTCTTTTCGACGCGGTAGACAATCAGCTTGCGGTGAAACAGCTCCATCGCCTTGGCGGCTGCCTCCATGAACCCGCCCATGCGTGCTTCGTGAGAGCTAAAGACTCGCTTCCACCGGATGGCGGGGGAAAGCAACTTGGACTTCCCGAGCTCTCCCGCCTCGAGAAGATGCGACTGGCAGAGTGAATTTTGAACAAGAGTCTGGTACAGCTTGGTGGGCGGAAGCTGGCTCATCACCCATTGTTTCTGCTCGGCGTTGAGGAGCGTAAAGTCGAAAAAGTGAGCGAAATCTTCCAGAGAGGAACAATTCTCGCGACACCATCTCCATGTGAGCTGTACAAGTTCAAACTCGGACACGAGAAGGTCTTGGCGACTCAGGAGGACTTCGATTGTCTCGGGGGTGTAGTCGCCGCATTGCACGTCAGACTGTGACAACGAGCCCGTCGATTCCCACTGCCAATCCATCACAATCTTCTTGGCAGCCTCGTGAAGTTCGTCCAGAATAAAAGGGGGGGAATCTGGAGGCGGCTTGGGGGCGGACTCGAGATTCGGTGGGATCCGGATGCGATTCCCGTCAACACACATGCTGTAGAGACGGTTGAGCTGCTGGCATTCAGGGCTCATGGGGCCTTTGACGCGAGCCCAGTCGAGGTAGAGAAACTTGGTGCGTCCGAGAGATGAGCTAGCATACTTGGCAAAGTAGACTAAACGATCATCGTCCGTGATGGGTTTGAAGGAGATGGGCTCTTTTGCGCCGGGGTACTCGGCAGCTTCGGAGACGGTAGACGGGACGATGTCTCGATCCCATGAGACAAAGACTATGAGAGTAAGGATATTGTAAGCAAAGTGAGACGGGAGGAGGGAGAAGCTTACACGTATCACCGTCCAAGTCACCACCAGACATGAGATCTGCCGCCGGTCGTTTTCCCCGGGTCGAAAAAACGATGCAGTCGACGAGATGAGAGAGCTCATCCTTCTGCACTGCTTTGAACTTTTGCAAATCTCCAGGATGAAGACACGGGTTTCGCGTCACCACGACATCGCAGTTCTTCAAGGTTGCGGGGATTCCCTTGGCCTCATGCGTGATGCGGACGTGGCACTCACCCTCCCTCAACACATCCCATGCATCACACACGCCAAACAAAAGTCTGGACTGGGGAATCAGAATTCTGCATCTCTGCTCTGCGCGGTTGTTGATCATCTTGTTGTGCTCGTCTTTGATGAGCCTCTGGACTGAAGAGCGAACGGCATCGAGTGATTCAAGGATAACCTTTTCTGCAAGATCGAACCGGTTGACGTACGCGAGGAAGCGGAAGGCCGAGAGTGTGTCGTTCGACGCCGAAGCAAGAAATCTGAAGTGGTCCTGTTGTTTCTGCAGCAGGGTTTCCCTCGATATTCCGAGGGAATGAAGAAGCAGGATGACCTCGTCGTTGATGTGCCCAAACGTGTATGGCTGTTGTTGTCAGTTCTTTGCCTCATATTAACACGCCAGAGAGTACACTCCAGTAGCCCGAGACCTCCTGCCAAGGGAGTGATATCTACACAAGAAGAGTAGACGCCTCTAGTCCTAACTTCAGGAGCTGTTCGGCAGAGAAAGAGGTGTCCTGCTCCAACTTTGGGGCCTCTTTTGAGCGGTTTCCGGCCTTGGTGATGGAACTGGATACCTATACTTTTGCATACTAGGCCCTGAAGTCGGAACTGGAGGCGTCCGCTCATGTCATGTAGGCATCGCCTCCTTGGCAAGAGGTCTCGCGCTAACAAACAAACCAGGGCTGGAGTGTATTGGATTGTACTGACCTTGGAGCTTCCCACAACAGAAAACGAGTAATCATCACCCCCAGCAAACTTCTTCATCGACTTCCTCATCCTCAACAGCGGACCCCCCTTCTCCCTCATCCGGGGATCCACCGTCACCACCCCCTTGTACCCTCGATACCTGATCTGAAAGACCGAAGGGCAGTACCTTTGGTTCCTAAACACAATCTTGGCTCCCTTGGCCAGCTCCCTCGCCAACACCGGTGCAATCAGGCCGCATCCATCGGTAAACACATAGTCCTTGGTTTCGACGTCGGGAATGTCCTCACACCACTTGGGGTTCACCGTCCTGGCCACCTCGGCCGACGAAAACAGCAAGCCAATTCGCTTTGCCTTTTTCTGCACCGTCTTCATCTTGCCAAATTCGCCGAGGGCATCGACCTTGGCCTTGATGACATCCTTGGACGCCGCATAGAGAAAGCAGCTACGCGACCCTAGCTGGCTGTTGCTGTGCCCGTAGAAGTTGTAGTGCACGCCCTGCAGGGTTATGCCCGCGCGCAGCAGCTTCACCATGTAGTCCGCGCATTCCCGCGGTGTTGAGGGCTGGGTGCCTTTGAGAGTGGGTGCTGCGTTGTACAGAGAGCGTGTGTGGAAGTTGGCGAAGGAGATGAGGATGAACTTGTCGAGGGGGTCCCTGCGGAGGGCTCGGTTGGACGAAACAGGTTGGAGCTGGAGGGTGATGGTGTGTTTGGTGCCGTCTGTTTTGAGGGAGATAGTTTTGACGAGGCCGAGGCGGTTGGTGTCTGTGGGTGAGGGTAGGCTGGGGGGGTTGTAAGACCAGGTGTGATCGTCGAGGGAGACAACCGGTTGGAGGATGGCATTGTAGTTGTTGATCTTGGTCTGTTTCGGTTGTTGAGCCATGGTGGACTGAGGTTGTGTTTGAGGACCGGTGAAGTTGACGATGGAACATGGGGCTGTGTCCTTCTTTTCTTTCTGGAAGTATGAGTTGGGATGTCAGTTTTTGGGTCGAGGAGCATCAAGGGGGGCTTACCTGATATGACGACCACTGGGTGGTTGATGTTACACAAGAGAGGGGAAGTAGGCCTCAGTGCAGCTCACTGGAGCTCTCCGATCTCCAGTGGAAAATGCACTTTTTGTGTTTCATGACCTCACCAGACACAAACCAGAAGTCCCTTCAACAACCATGCCAAACCAAAACGTATACATCGTGGGCGCCCAATGCACAGGCAAAACCACCCTTGTCAACCGTCTCGACCAGCACTTCCACGGCGACCCACCACCTGCCGGCCCCCCAGCCATCATCAAGGAAGTGGCACGCACTGTCCTTGTCAAGCACAACTTCACCGCCGACGACATCACATCTTCGCAAGAACGGTGCCTGCTCCTCCAGCGACTCATTCTCGAAGCCCAAGCCAAGGCCGAGAGGGAGGTGCTTCAAGCGGGGGCGGCGGCATGGTTCATCTCGGACCGGTCCGGCGTCGACCCGATTGCGTATGCGTCACAGCATGTTGGAGAAGGTGCAGCTGAAGTGCTGATGGGCAGTTCGGACTGGCTTGAGCTGAGGGAGAGGATGCAGGGGTCGTTGATTGTGGTCTGCGAGGCTGGGGCATCGTGGTTGACTGATGACGGGGTGCGGTTGATGCCTGCGAGTATGGAGGAGTGGAAGGCATTTCATGAGTTGTTTTGTCGGATGCTTGGTCGGATGGGGCTCGAGTTTGTGGTGTTGCCGAGTACGGTGGTTGATCTGGGGGATCGTGTGGATTTTGTGTTGAGAAAGATGGAGGTCAACGGGGTGTCGAGCTAGTCGGACAAACCCTTGGTGATACGGGCCGCTCCTGTCTTTGCAGCCCAGCGTCAGTGATGGAAACGGTCGAGCGTGGTTTGGGCTGACTTACCGCCTTGGTGGAAAGTTGAAACTGAAGGGTGTGCATCTTCAAAACGGAGACTGAGAGTGAGAGTGCAGTGCCGTCAAAGGGCTCGAGTGTCAGAAACGGAAGCTTTACCAGTGGAGGAACCAAGGTGCTGCTGATTTTTCCGCTCCCCAGGGGAGGGAGCGGGAAGGGCAAGTGCAGTGGAAATCTTCTCAAGGCTAGGTCTTTCCCACCCACATCTCGCAAGTCCCTCCACTCCACCTGAATTCATTCTTCACCACTTGCCCTCATCAGACAACGACCGGGCCCGGAACAAGACAATTGGACAATCAGACCCAAGATGGCGGCAGACAATGATTATGTATTGCTCGCACTCGCCTCGGATGCCCATGCAACTCCAGCCGACACCCAAGTCTATTTACATTTCCTCACCACCCCTGCCCCCTCTACTCCCAGCCAGTCCATCGACAACAACCAGCCTCACCTCTAGCACTTGCGCCAGATGACCTCGACCTTGTCCCCGAGCAGGTGGTACGCCTCCATGCTCGCGGGCTTGCTCGACGACATGCCCGACACTGGGGCGACGCGGACCTCGGTGTTGATGTTGAGCATGCTGCCCGAGCCGCAGGGCGACCACTGCCTGGCGCCCGTGTCGAAGCGGTCGTTGCGGAAGTAGACGCCGCTGAAGGGGCCGTCAAAGTAGTACTGCTTGGAGAGCTGCGTTGACCGTCAGCACACCATTCATCACCCGGCTCTCGCCCGATAGATACATACCTGAGCGGTGTTGCCGGAAAAGTAATAAGTCGTCTTGGAGATGGCCTCGGCGCCCAGGGCCAGCACCACGCGCCCGTAGTAGTCGGCCTCGCTGACCGAGTACTGCCACCCGGCCGTGTGGTTGAGGCTGATGGTGGTCTGGCAGTTGAGGCGCGTCTCGACGACGCGCGTGTTGTTCTCGCCCGTCTTGACGACAAACACCTTGCGCGGCACGGGGATCACGCCGGGCTTGGCCACGGCCCCGCCGGCGAGCGTGCTCGCCTCGCAGCCGGAGCCGCCGTACGTGATGCCCGCGAGCGTGACGGACGCGGGCGCCGTCGTCGACTGCCGGATGCTGAGGGCCGCCGTGAGGCCGGCAAAGGCGGGGACGATGGAGAGGAGATGCATCTTGTCTGGCTGTCTGTGCTTGCGAGGGAGGGAGGGGAGGAAGCCGGAAAGGGGGGGGACGTGGTGAGATCGAGTTCAGTCGACCGGCGCTTTGCGGACCGACACCCCTTTATAGCCCGTGGCCCGTGGGGGGGGGGGTGGTTCACATCAAGGCGGGCGAGACTGGACCGCTGGGATATTGGCAGCGCTCGGCACCTTGGGTCGCACGCCAGCAAACAACCTCTCGATTCATGGTGGAGGGTATAATATGGGAGATTCCCATCTATCCCGGGAATGTGGTGCGCCAGGGGCAGCGTGGGCGGTGGGGCTTGGTATTTATTTCCTCTCTCGATGCGTACCGGCTCCGTGCCTCGCTCCGTGGATCGAGGACGTTCTGCTATGGCGGTTATTGTCGTTCGGTTGCTTCGGTCTCATTCCTATATTACCCATTTTACCCATCCGCTGCCATCGCCGCTCACTTAGAGGGCCTCGCGGCTGGACGCGACCGCCATCCCGAGGCGCCACTTTTATTTGCCTGCAATGCTCAGCGTTCTAGGTCGCTTCTGGCAGCATCATCGTCCATATACCCATGTTATTGCGGCGACGCACCGCTCCCGAGCTCCGACCCTGTTAATTAAGGTACCGTTCCCCGCCAAGTCCCCACAGAAACACTCGTAAAATCATGGGGATCATGGGGTAGCCCATATTCCCGCCTCGTCTGGCGTCGGCATCGACTGTCAGCGGAACGGATGCTCGGCACAGGTCGTTGAGCTAAATACCGGGAGGTCGACGGCTCGTCATCTGGCTCCGCCTGGTGGATCAGAAACAAAACAATCGACGCGGGATCCGGCTTGAACCGACCAGTCCTTGCCTGATCGAGTGTCGCTTCTCCTGCGCCAGCCGTTGTCTCTCGTGGTGGGACAGTTTCAAAGCGCCGTTCGTATTTCCAATCGCCGCTGTGTTGCTTCAAACATACAAAAAGATAACCAAAGACCCTAGGAACCCTTTTGCGCCGCCGCTATTATATCCGCCTGCCTCTCCGGCGACGTCGGCGGACTGCTCACCAGCAATGCCGTCTGCAGCCGTTTCGTGCCTCCCCTGGTCGCCCCGCCCTTGACAACAGCGGCCTGGAACTTTGGTACCGGTGCCCGCGCCGCGGCAGATGCCTTTGTCGGCGCCTGTGCCCGTGCCTGCGCCTGCGCCCGTGCCTGTGCAGGTGTCCGTGTCGGTGCGGGAGCCGGTGCAGGAGCCGGTGCGGGAACCGGTGCCAGTGCTGGTGCCAGTGCCGGTGCCCGGACAAGTGCCGGGGCAGGGGCCACGCTCGGCTTCTTTGGCCCGTCGTCTATTTCGTCCTCGTCGTCGCTTGAGCTGGACTCGTCGCTGCCTGATCCGTCCGACCCTGGACCGGTCCTCCGCGGCGCCGTGTCTCTGTCGCTGGGCGAGTCGGAGCTGGAGTCGACGTCCCCTTCCGAGTGGGAGTCCTGATCTGCGACTATGGGGCTCAGTTGCGTCGGCTGTGGCTCGTCGGCGTCGTCGTCGTCCTCCTCTTCCTCCTCCTCATCCTCCTCACCGCTCTCCTCCTCACTGGTGCTGTCCCCTGCGAGGGCCAGTTCCTCGGCCAGGGAGAGTCGTCGTTTGGCAGGTGGCCGTGACCTGGCCGCTTGTCTTGCGCCGCCTGATGCAGTTGTTAGTGCTGACCTGAGCGATGGACAAGGAAAAGATACTTACCCTGCGATGTCAACCCCGGCGCCGTGTTCCTCCTCGCCAACTCCGGGACCGGCCCCGGTACGACCGTCCTCTTCTCCGGACTCGCCGGCCTGGGCACCACCCCCACCTCGGTCCCCTTCTCCGGCGACGGCGGCTCCAGCTGCAACACCGGCACGGCCGCGTTCTCCTCAAACGAAATCGACCTCTGAGGCGGCAATACCACCTGCTCCATCTTGCCCTCCACCTTCAAATCCCCCATATCATCACACACCAGCCTCGGCGACGGACAGTAGTCGCTCCCCGACGGTGAGTCAAACTCGCGCCGCTCCAGCTCCAGCGCGCGGAACAGGATCCGGTTGTAGCCTTGGTAAAAGTGCTTCTCGAGCAGCTGGAAGCTGCCGCCGTGCAGGCGGTGGACGTTTTTGACAATCTTGAGCTGGCCCTCGGCGAACTCGAGCGAGTCGACGGCGACCTGGATAGCGGCGTTGACGCGCATCTCGGCGCGGAGCTCCTTGACAAGAGCGAGGTCGGCGGCGGGGTCCGGACGGCGGCCCGAGGGCGTGGGCGACGGAGAGCGGAGCGAGGGAGGCGCAACGGGGGAGAGGGTGGCTGTGGGGAGGGGGGAGGTGAGGGGAACGGGGGGCTTTGCCGTTGCGGTTGCGGTGATGGAGGGTTGAGGGGGGGGTGGTGGGGGTGATGGGGGTGCTTGTGCTGCATGTGAGGGAGGCAGCTCGGGCTCGTCGAGAAAGTCCTCGAGGGGCGACTCCTCTATTGGGTCGGGACTGAGGTAGCAGATGGGGGACTCGGCCACCTGGGCGAGGGTCGGCACCACCGAGGCCGACTTGATGGAGCGGTCGATGCGCACGCCCCGGAACAGGATCTCGGAGGGCAAGGGGAGGGTGTTGGAGCGGCCGCGCATGTGCTTTGCGCGGTTGGCGGCAAAGGACTTTTTGGACTTGTCGTCCTGGGGGCCCCTCAGACACAGCAGGGTGTCGGTGAGGGAGCGCTGGAGCTGGCCGAGGGTGGGACATAGCACCTCGCCGAGGCGCTCGCGGTCCTCATCCTCGGGCAGCAGCTCGAGCAGGATGTGGAGGGCGAGCTGGAGACTGGGGCCGAGGGTGAGGACGGCGCCGACCAGGGTGTCCTTGTCGGCGGCATTCCGGAGCGGACGCGGCAGGGCGTTGAGCCGCTCAATGACGGACACGGGGCTGTCCGGGTTGGCGTCGCCCCGGACCGACCGCAGCAGCCACGTCCCGAAGTCGGGGAAGGGGGCCATTGGGGGTCGGGGGTGAAATCCCTCGTCGGTTCCGGTACTGAGTCGGGGTCGGTAGGGAGGATGTCGGATGAGTTGGATCAGTTCTTCCGGCGGGGTCTGGGTTGGGTCAGGTTGGGCTGGTGTCGGGCAGCCGGGTCGTGTCGGGTGTGGTCACTGTGGTGGACAGTAGCAGGATGGATCTCGGGGTCAAAATAAAAATAAAAATCCAAGAGCGCCCAAACAATTGAATCAATGTCGGTTCATGCACAGGTCAAGCACGCGGATGTGTCCCGCGACGCCGCTGCTGTGCTGCCCGCAATGCGATGCGGAGTCGATCTGGCGGTGTGTGCATCTCTAAAAACACCACACCGCCCCCGCCAGCACAACATTGCGACCAAAGGCGACCAGCCAGCGAACCGCCAGCTGGCGTCTCGGTTGGCAGGGCCACCCTGGTGGGTCCCGGGTCCCCAGAAGAGTCTAGGTCAGGGGGGGGGCTGGCAGCGCTAACCCTTGTTGGTCCTGGACATTGCACTTTGCCATCGCCCTCAATCGATAACAAGATTGTCCATGATAAAAAGGGGGGTAAACATGGAAAAATGGAGGACATGGGGGAACAAGGAAGCTATTCCCGCCAGACATACGGGAGGGGCCGGCATGCATTTGTGTGTCTCATGTGCGGAGGTTGTCCCGGCGAAACACCCGGGCCGTGGCCCCTCCTCCATCGGGCCCCGACTCCGTCACACAAGACCCTAACCCTGGCGGCCCCCCCTTTCGTCGCCAACCCCCATCTCCACCACCCCCACAGCACAACATCCGCACTCTGCAGCACCCGGCAGCAAAAATGTATCGATGGGACATGAGAGATTCGAACTCTCGACCTTTGGATTGTTGATACCGATGTTTGACACCAGCTCATATGACACTATGAGACCAACGCTCTACCGACTGAGCCAATATCCCCCTGGTTGATGTCTGCCTCGCTGACAACACCGCTTGACCAAGGCCACCAACACAAACCCACATCCAGTGTGCAGCCCCCCTCCACTCAGTGCGCGAACCGGAAGTCCAGCCTCTTCATCCCCTCGTCCTTGCTGTGCAGCACATAGTCCTTCTGCTCCTCCGGCGTCAGCGCATTCCACTTGTTCTCACGAGTCTTGTTGCGCCAGATGTAGAACGCCTTGACCCCGTAGAACTGGAAGACGTTGTAGATGGCAATCGCGAGCAGAATCCGGTTTCCGCGCTTGTACAAAGGTTTATCGTCCTCCCTGTAAATGTTGCTGGCAATGATGTTGCCTGATTGCACAAAAATATTGTACAGCGCTGCGCTCTGTACAGGACGATGTTAGCATTTAAAACAGTCTAGGGGGTATACCGAGGGAGGGGGGGGTCTAGGAACTCTTCGGGGGGAGGCCTGGGGCAGTTGGGGATCTAGTACGTACTACAACATGTGTTAGCAAAGGACAGTCATCAAAATGTGGTCAGGTGTTTCACGTACCGACAGCGCGTGTGCGGACAGCGTTGGAGTTCTTTGCGTTCCATCCGACCAGGATGGCGTGGCAGTAGGGATACGACTGGATCCCCGTGAGGAGGGCGTACCGCACCCAAGGTCGCGCGTCGGGAATGGCAACCAGGGCAATGAACCACGGCAGCATCCACAGGTTGGAGATGGAGGAGACAATGGCCCGCTCGTTGAACTTCTTGGACACCCAGGTGATGATGAGAAGGTTGACGGCAAACAAGAACTGGCCCGGAATGGCGAGAAGGTTGGCGTCAAAGACGGAGAAGCCAATCTGCCGCAGGATAAACGACAGATACGTGTTGACCGGCGAAGGGGGGATGTAGTTGGTCAGGCCGATGAGGTACAGCGGCCACATCTCCCAGTCCTTGATGGTCTGCCACAGCTGCGAGAGTCCGACGCCCTGGCGGTTGTTCATGTCGCCCTTGCTCTGTCCACTCGTCAGCATCTGTCTTGTGGGGAGGGCCTCGCAATACACTGCATGGCGGGAGCACTTACAGCATCGTCCCTCAGGATGCGGTTGACAATGATGGACTCCTCACGGTCCGAGAACCAGCCGTCCTTGCCGCGGAACCAGCTGCGCGTCTGCGTCGGCCCGGGCGGCATCAGAACCCAGGAAAAGGAGCCAATGATGAGCGTCAGGAGACCCTCGATCAGGAACAGCCACTGCCATCCGCCCCAGCCGTTGATGCCGCGCATCCTGAGGATGCCCGCCGCGAGAAGGGACCCAACAATGTTGACGGTGCTGAGGGCGGTCCAGAACCACGCCAGGCGTGTCGGGAGCTCCCTGGACGTATAAAAGTACGTCAACCACAGGACGATGTCGGGGATAAAGCCGCCCATGAGCAGGCCGAGGAGCGCCTTGATGGCGTAGAAGCCGGCCTTGTTGGTGAGGAAGGCCTGCGAGCCGGCCGTGATGGACCAGGCGCACATGATGAAGGGAATCCAGCGATCGGCGCCGAGCTTCTTGCTCACAAGGCCTGATGGCAGCTCGGCCGCGAGGAACGAGGCGAGGAAGATTGTTTGACCATAGTTGAAGTCGTTGGTGGTCATGCCTATTGCCAGTCAGCTCAGTCTTTCCATCGTTCAGAGAGTAGGGTAGTTACCTAGTTCTGGCAGCATGTTGTCGCTAATGGCTCGGTTGATGTTGCGGCGATGCAGGTCGAGGGCGCAAAACATGACCCATGCCCAGAGCATGATGCGAATGTCGAGCTTGCGGACCAGCCTCTTCTCCTCCTCGGCCGTCCACGTGAAATCGGGGTCGAAACGGTGGCGGTTCTCGTACCCGGCTCGCTCAAAGACGCCTCGCCAGTGGTTGGCCACGGCTGGGTCCTTGAAGATGTGGTCGTCTGACGATCCGTAGCCCCCGTCGGGCCCGTCCGAGAGGTTCTCCCGCGACGCATTGCCCGAGCTGGCGCCCGGGACGGGGGAATCGGCCCCCTTCTCCTTGACTGCGACCTCTTTGGATGACATGGTGACCTCCAAGGCGTCGTCCCGAGGAGTTGGTAGCGAACCGCAGAGCAATAAGTTAGATAAGAGGCGTCGTTTCGAGGCTGAGCTCGGTCACACGGCGTCGAGTCGATGGCTCTCTGAGATAAAGACCTGCATCTCCGCGGAGTGTAGGAGGCGGCAGGCCGTCATTTATACTCGGATGTGTGCGACGCCACGAGGTGATCCCCCCTTCCTGTCTCTCCCCGACCCACGGGGCTGGACCCGGGGTCCTGTCGACATGGCTGCTGTCTCTCGAGTCTCGAGCTGAACGCGGGGGCGGCATGTTGCAAGACGTGATGGTCGTGGCGACATCGAGGGGTCAACTGTCGACAAGAACCACTGGGACTTGATTTGGCCTGTTGTTGGGGACGAAGTCGGCGGCAAACCCCCTCTTATCAATGGCGCCATCCACCACGTTGATGGCATTGATCTGCATTCGGGTTCGACTCTCAGCGTTGGCTGCATCAAGCACACCCAGAATCCCCCCACGCATCCGGTTCTGGGGCTCGGGGGCGACTTGGAGCTGAGGGGCAGCGGGAAGTGGTCGGGTATTGGGAGCAGAACAGGTGCCGGGGACCATAGTCCAGCTCGCGGAGGGCTTCCGCGTCCGGTATTTGCGGAGCACGGGATGATGGGATGCAACACCACTCGACTCCTGCCGGCATCTCGGCCATCTGTCTTTGTGTCTGTGTTGGGTCTGGTTCGCTTGTCGCTGCATACCGCTCCGGGTCGTGGGCTTGACAGGCCTCCGCGCCGGAGTTAAGGCGGGCGTTCTGGGGGCTTGGGGGTGAAAAGCCAGCGACCCGAATCCGAAGGGGATGACGTGCTGCAAGGGTACCACGATGTCGTGGTCGATGCCGTTGTTGACGCGATCAACAACCACCATTCAGGGGCCGTTGCCGTCTCTGGCGTGATTGGCTGGTCCCCGTTTATACTGCGCTGCGGTCCAATCAACACCACGGCTTTGTCCCGGATGGGTCCCGGTGGCATCGCGCCGATGAGGTCGGGTCCAGGGCGCAGCAAAATCCAGTGGCACCATACATCCGAGGGTGAAGGATTCCCAAGTCCAGGCATTAGAAAAAAATCAGAGAGGAATCCGTCGCGGTGAAATGGGGCGTCTGGGCCAGTCGGGCTCGGAACGTGGGCTGAAAATGACCCCTTTGGGTGACGACAGCGACTCTGGAGTCAAGAACGGCCAGTCCATGCTGGAAGGAATCGGGTGCGTAGCGTGATGGTGTCATTGTAGGGTAGAAGAAAAAAGAGTGTTGAGTATTGACTGGACGATTCAACAAACGAGTCTCCAAACCGGAGACATTCCGCCGTCGAGCTGACCACGAGGGAATCGACCAAGGCAAAAGAAGAAAAAGCCTACCTCCCTGCACCCACCGATGATGGAGGGAAGTCAGCTAAGAAACCCAGGTTCCAATAGTTTTACCTATTTTTCCGTGGTTCAAACTCGTGAAGGCCAAATATTCCCGGGGAATCGGTGCCCCGGGATGGGAAACTGGGAAGGAGGCCGATGGCCGCTTGACTGCCTTCGGCCACTGGGGATCTTGGCAATGGAAGAGGGTGAGTAAACAAAGCCTATGTGGTGTGCCGGTTTGTATGCAGCCTCTCCAAGTTGAGGTGTGATGTATGGTGGTGAAGTTTTTCGAGATTTTCTGCACCCTGTCTGTACCTTCCCCCATTCTTGTTTTCGTCCACTGTCACAAATGCGCGCCTTCCTCCATCCATCACCTACACACGAGTGGCCCATTCAATTCTTTAGTTCAGTGGGATCTCCCTTGCCCGCTCCCGTCTCCAGACTCGAGTCCTCGACAAAACCTCTCTCGTACAAATCGACAATGCGACCCTTTCTTGTTCTGGCACCCCTTGAAGCAACGACGACAATCAAGACCAAGCAGAAGTCGACATGGCCAGCATTATATTGGCGGCCCCCGGTTGTCCTCTCTCGTGGGCTCTGCCGTCTCAGCCTACCTAACCGCGTGAACAGGACGACAAGAACCTATTTTGCACTCCGAACTTCCATTACTACTGTGCTTGCTGTCCCACTGACTATCCTGATTACCCACCAGATCTTCAACCTACCTAGACAACGAGTCGACGACGAGCGCGCCCGAGATCTTCACGACAGAGTGCCCCAGTCCAGGTACGACAACAACGAAGACGAGTCGACGAATGCCCCTCCCCTCGAAGCAATTTTAGCGAGTCCGGGGATCCCACTGGGGAACCTTTTTTTTCTTGGTCTTGACATCCAAGCGCTCCGGGTTCTGCATCGACAGTCAGTTGGATTCTTCAACCTCGCTCCCGCAATAATCAACTCACCGGATCATATTCGGGCCACGGCACATCTGCCGCCGCTCCAAACGCCCCCCCAAGCGACGTCACCGGCGTGGGTATCCCGATCGCCCCGAGTCCCGCCCTGACAAGCATATCCAGCATCATCCTCACGACAGGATCATTTACCGTCGCATCCACCAGAAACTGCGCCGCCCGCTCCCCTCGCTCCTCCCACTTCTCCGTATGCGCAATCAAGTCCACATACGCATCCATCAACGCATCCCCACCCCCACCGCCACTGCCCGCCACGAGCGGCCGCCCCCCGTGCTTCCTCAGCGCAGCCAGCATATGCAGCCACAGCAGCCGCTCCTGGCAAGTCTTGCAGCTCTGCCTCGGAGGCTTCCGCACATCATGCCAGCACGTCGCCTCTCCGAGGACGAACCGCGCAGGCCGCATGCCAAAGGTGCTCTTGTTCGGGTCCGCGCCGCGACTGAGGAGGAACTCGAGCATGCCCAGGTTCTTGGCGTGGATGGCGGCGACGAGCGGCGGGATGGTCATCGAGGGGCCGTTGACGCCGGCGCCGTGTGTGAGGAGAAAGGTGGCTGCTTCGTAGTTCCCCTCGGTCGCGGCGGCCATCAGAGGGGTGCCGTGGTACTTGGAGGGGCCGTGGCCAGGGCGGTTGGTGAGGGCCCCGTGGTCGACGAGGAGTTGTATGGTGGGCATGCAGCCGGAGGTGACGGCGGCGATGAGTGGAGTGGGGGTGCCGGGGGCATTGGGGTCAGCGCCACGGGAGAGGAGCAATGCGATGGTGGAAGTGGATGTGGGAGGGGTCTTGCGGAGCTCGGTGGTGAGGGCTTTGGAGGAAGGTATGCCGGTGCTTGATGTGTTGCCCATCTTGAAGCTGTGACTTGGCGTGATGATTGTTCCCGTGCCAGGTGGAGGCGAGGGCGACGTTCTTGGTTGTGGTTCATGACACAGGATCTGACTACTTGGCTGTTCAAGCTGTAGTGACTGCCACTGGTGATCTTTATATTGCGCTCAGAGGCTGTTGTGTGACAATCTGGTGTTGTCGTGGCTCGATCAACTGATGTGGTCTGCTTGACATTCCAGCATCCAATCACGGGGAATGGTGGCTTGCAATCAGTCCAACGTGCTAACAGTGGTACACTATTAGACTGAGCAACGGCTGAAGCTTGTTCCAGGCCGAGGCTCTTAACTACGGCATCTGTTGCATCAGGTCTAATAGCTGGAGCCCATCGCAACTCCTGGATGTATACCTCTTACTGCCTCTCGTTACGGCATACGACACATTCCAGCTTTGATTTTTTTTCTTCTATTTTTCACAACCCGGAAAGGTGCAGGGGGGGGCGTCGAACTTTTCGCATCGCAGGTACCAATTCGGTGGTGTTCATTACCTTTGTCCAGGTTTGAAAAAATGTCTCCTCTGGTCGGGTTGTTTTCTCTCCATTTTGGAGCCAAAGTTTCGCTTCCAGACCAGACGCGCGGCTCAACTTCGTCCCGACCCGGAGTTGAGGGACAACAACCCTCCATCTTCAGCCCGATCACTCCGGACACCACGCCAAGTCCAATTGCTGGCCATTTGGATTGACTGTGGTGTTCAGTCAGCAGGCACTTGGCGATCAACTCCGTGGCAAAGCGTCCATGGAAAGATTGATGTTTGGCTGACAAATCTCGATTCCAGACTCCGATCTTCCATGTCAACTCTTGGCCGACGCAACGCCTTGACACAACCATCGCCGAGTGGCTTTCGAGAAGAAGGGACGCGTGGCCCTTGGGATGTATAAGAGCATGGAGCAACAAGCATCTTCATCCCCTGCCATCATCACTCCCATCGTCCTCCTCGCGGGACTCGCCCACCCCGAATTGACCTCAAATCCCGCACAAAGAGCCTCAAACCTGTGCCAAAATGGTTGTCGTCGCAGTCGCAGGCGGCACTGGAGGCCTTGGCCGAATGATGGTTGATGCCCTCGTGGCTACGGGGAAGCATCAAGTCAAAATCTTGGCCAGAAAGGTTCGTCCAGACTTGTTCTCATCCTCCGACACCCGCCCACCGCTAACTCCGGCCCAGCCCAATCCGGCCATCGAAAAGGAACTCGGAGTTTCCGTACTGGCCGTCAACTACGACGACGTGCCGGGTCTGACCAAAACGCTCGAGGACAACAACATCCACACAGTCATCTCGGCCATCACCATGATGCCCATCGACGGGAGCACTCCCAAGGAAGTCGAGCTCATCCAGGCTGCGGACGCATCCAAGACCACCAAAAGGCTCATCTCGAGCGACTGGGGTATCCCCTACGACGAGAAGTAGGTTTCCAAGCTTCATGTCTTTTCTCACCTCGACTCTTCACTGACTCCTGGAGCAGAAAGCTCGCCGTCTGGCCCTCGGCCGTCCACAACTTCAACGCCAGGGATGCCCTCAACAAGACGACCAACCTCGAGCACACGGCCATTCAAGTTGGATTTCTCATCGACTACTGGACGAACCCCAAGATCAAGTCGTACCTGGCTCCCATCACGGCTGTGATCGACATCCCCGCCAATGTGGCCGTCATCCCGGGGTCCGGTAATACGCCGGTGACGTTTATCCACAGCGCGGACTTAGCCAAGATGACGGTCGCCTCGTTGGATCTAGCCAAGTGGGACCCCATTGCGACCGCCGTGGGCGACAACGTGACGTGGAATGAGTTTGTCCGGCTGGTGGAGGAAGTCAGAGGAACCAAGATCGCCGTCACCTACGACTCGGTCGAAAAGCTGAGCAAGGGAGAGGTCACCGAGCTTCCATCCCATCCGCAATCCTACGAGCACTTTCCCAAGGAGGCGCTGCAGTCCATCCTGGCTGCGTTTGGACTGTGGTTCGAGGACGGCAGTATCCACATGACGCCGGAGAAGACGCTGAATCAACAGCTACCTGAGGAGGTCCAGCCGAGGAAGGTCAAGGAGCTGCTTCGAGAGGCGTGGGGGTCAAACTAGCTCAGGTCTGTGGTAGCATGATGGAGAGGTTGTACCATATCGTTTTGCATGATCTTGGACAACACTCTTACAAGACTGGATGTAACGTGGACGTCTACACATCTTGTCTACTCCGCATTGTCAAATTCTCAATTTGCTTGGGCAACAGAGCGGTCCGTCCGAGGACGGGTGCAATGAACAAGCGTTGATGTCATTTCCAAACAACGTCGTCATGATTCCAGGGCGTCCGAGGGAGAGGATCCGAGCGGGTGTTCATATATGCTCGTGACTTTCTCCCGAATCCTCTACTCCTGCAATCCTTTCATCTTCACAAGAACATCATCGTCAAGTATCCACACAGCTTCTCTCACAACACCCCCAAGCCCACCATCCACCATGACCCCCACAGACACCCTCACCTTCATCTACCCCAACGACCAGCACGCGCACTACGACATGGACTACCTCATCGACAAGCACCTGCCCATGGTCAAGGAGCGGTGGGCGCCGTACGGCATGCGGTCGTGGACCGTCACCAAGTTCACGCCCAACCCCGAGGGCATCCCGCCGCCCTACGCCTTTTCCACGACGCTGGCGTGGGACCGGCACGAGTCCATCGGCAACGCCCTCGAGGGCAAGGACATCAACGCTATTATGGATGACGTCACAAAGTTTAGCGACAAGGAGCCGCTGATTACCGTGGGCGAGTGCATTGGGAAGGACGGGGATGATTGAGGATTCGGGGTTTCACAAGGGTTTGGACGGAAATTCAATGTCTTTTCGACTCTTCAATCGTCACCCTTTGCTTGTTGTTGTCGGCGTGAGATTCAGGGGGTGGTGATCGCTGAGGGGACCAATCCCGGGGGGTGGGGTTGGTGATGAATCCGAGTTGAGTCTCGACATCAGGAGGGGATAGCGTGAGAGCTGCACAGATAATTGAGTCTCCAACCAGGTAGAGGAATTCTCCTGCAAAACCTACAGGATTTTTCCCCAATTCTTGACTGTTGACTTAGGATGTCTTGAAATGAAAATGAAAATTCGTTCAGGGAAAGGTCCGCGTGCACGGGCCACAAGTGCAGCAAAATTCAGCAGGTGGGCCGCTGCAGCAAAACAAACTTCAGTGAGAAAAAGTGAGAATCGGTTCACCCTCACCACCTTCACCACCACCAACCCCTTCCACGGAAAGAAGCTGTAACAGCTTTACCACCATCATGATGGACATTGACGGCCCCGCCGACACCGACTTTGCCCAGCGCACCGAAAACTTCCTCCAGTGGTTCCGCTCCCTCCCCGGCGCCACCTTCCACAATGACATCCAGATCCAAGACCTGAGATCCCAAGGCGCCGGTCGCAGTGTAGTCGCCACGGCCGACATCGAGCCCGACACGGTCCTCTTCACCATCCCCCGGCCCGCCATCCTCTGCGCCGCCACCAGCCCCGTCGCCACCCACCTCCCCTCCCTCTTCCAGGACCCGGACCCCGACGCGGACGAGGACGACGACCCCTCAGCCCAAGACTCGTGGACCCGCCTCATCCTCATCCTCCTCCACGAGCACTCCCGCGGCCCCTCCTCCCCTTGGAAACCCTACCTCGACCTCCTCCCCACGTCCTTCTCCACCCCCATGTTCTGGACCCCCTCGGAACTCGCCGCCCTCCAGACCTCCCCCATCCTCCCCAAGATCGGCCGCGCCTCCGCCGACGCCATGATCCGCACCAAGATCCTCCCCGTCCTCCGCGCCCACCCCTCCCTCTTCCCCGACCTCCCCTCCGACGAGCCCGCCCTCCTCCACCTCGCCCACACCGTCGGCTCCGCCATCATGGCCTACGCCTTCGACCTCACCCCCGACACCCCCGCCGGCGACGAGGAGGACGGCTGGGAGGAGGACCTCGCGCCCCAGACCACCCTCGGCCTCGTCCCGCTCGCCGACCTCCTCAACGCCGACGCCGACGGCTTCAACGCCCACGTCAACCACGGCGCCGACGCGCTGACGGCCACGGCGCTGCGGCGGATCGCCCGCGGCGAGGAGATTCTGAATTACTACGGCCCGCTGCCGACGTCGGAGCTGCTGCGGCGGTACGGCTACGTGACGCCCGCGCACGCCCGGCACGACGTGGTCGAGGTGCCGTGGGCGGTGGTGCTGCCGCACGTCAAGGCGCAGGTGTCGTGGCTGGGGGAGAAGGGGTGGGAGGGGGCGCTGGCGAGGCTGGGGGAGGAGGAGGACGACGAGGTCGAGGACAGCTTTGTGCTGGAGCGGAGGGTCGAGGAGCCGGATGAGGAGGGGCGGGTGGGTGGGGAGGCGGTGCTTGATGCGCTGCCGGAGGAGTTGACGGGGCAGGTGGGGCGGTTGTTGAAGGCCGTGAGGAAGATGGCGCCGGCGCCGCCGAAGGAGGGGAAGGGGTTGGAGGATAAGGGGGTGAGGAAGGAGATTTGCTTGGAGGCGGTGAGGAGGGCGCTGGGGGATGTGGAGGGGGGGTATGGGACGAGCTTGGAGGAGGATGAGCAGCTGCTGGCGGGGAAGGGGGAGAGGGGGCTGGGGAGGGTGGACATGGCGGTTTGGGTGAGGCGGGGGGAGAAGAGGTTGTTGAGGGAGGCCAAGGCGTGGGTGGCCAAGGAGTTGGACGAGGTGAGGAGGGAAAGGGCCAAGGGGGAGAGAGACAATACGAGGGAGCAGGACAGTGGACCGTCGACCAAGAGGAGACGGGTGTAGAGTAGACAGTTGCTATTTTGTGAATGCAAGTGTCCTATTTGGAGCAATTCTGCAAGTCCACGACTCGAGCGTGTCATATATATCGTCTTCAACCTTGACCCTGGAAGCCGTTCTCCAATAAATCCAAAACGCTGACCCAAACCCATCCCAGTTCCCGACTCCATGCTAAAGCAAATAAAAACCAGCACCCTAAGCGGCCTTGGGCTTCTTTCGCACAAGCCCGGCTCCCAACATGTTGACCTGCCCGCCCTCGGCAGCCGCAGCCGCTGTTGACGTCTCCTCCAGCTTGGCCTTCTTTCGCACAAGCCCAGTCGCCAGCATATTCACAGCCCCAGCACTCTTCGTCGCCGGTGCCCTCTCTCCAAACAACCCCGTGCCACTCCCCGACACTCCGCTACCTCCACCCAGCACGAGTGCGGGTATTCGCCTCCCGACAATCTCATTCCCCCACCGCCCCCCGACCGCCGCCTCACTAATCCAGCGTCGGGTGCTCGAGACGGCCTTGCCGAGGGTGGAAAAGTCGAGGTGGAGTAGCAGTTCCACGATGCGCTTGTAGTCGGTCTCGTCGACAATCTTGTTGCCGCGGCCCTGCGGAGGCCAGTGGTAGTAGGCCGTGGTGTTGGGGCGGTCGGGGATGTAGTCGCGTTGCTGCTGGTGGGTCTTGGCTTTTGGTGGGCGGGGGATGATGTGCCCTGTGAGACGCTTCTTCCGCTCCTTTGCCTTGGTCCGGGCCTTTTCCTTCTCTTCAGCGGCTGTGGCTGTTGGCGTCGAGGTTTGGGTCAGTTTAAGAGGGGTTCCACGTGGGGTGTGGTCTGATATGTCGACCCTTCGGCGGGGCGGCGTTCCAGGCTGCCTAGAGCCGTCGAACGAGGAGGTGGGCGTGACGAGCTGTTGGCTCGGGGGTTGTGCGGGTGCCTCGTTTGCCTTGGGGTCGAACACCAGCCAGATGAACCCCGTGAGCCGCCCGCTGGAGCATTCCTGGCGGTGTGCCATCATCTCCCAGAACTGGTTCAAGTTCTTGACGCTCTTCCACTCGCCCATGTCCTCCTTCCACTTGGTTGCCTCCTCGTCGAGCTCGTCGCGGAAACGGGATTTGGGGTCGTCGGGGTAGCGGGGGATCAGGCATCGCAGCGGGATCCAGTCAAACTCCTTTGTGTAGTGCGAGATGTGCTCCATGGGGTGGCCGATGACCCAGTTGTCGGCGCTCGCTGGGGTTCTTGGCGTGAGCGCGCGCATCTCCTTCTCTTCCAGCCCGGGCACGATGAGGTAGCCTTTGGTGTTGGCCCAGGCGCGACCGCGCGGACTCTCCAGCAGCGGGTTGAGGACCCGGCACCACCATCGCACGAGCCCCCAGTCATCCAAGACGTGCTTGCCCTTGTTCTCGACGCTCCCCGGAAACAAGTATTGCGCCTGTGCCCGGGCAAACAGGTTGACGACAGTCTGTGTGTTCTTGCGGCGGCGGTGCTCGAGGAGGTAGTCGAGAAAGGCGGCCGACACCTCGCGGACGGGCGATCGCGTGCCCTTGGGGAGGTTGAGCAGCTGCAGGTAGCCCGTCGAGTCGGCCTTGGAGACGAAGAAGATGGTCTGGTAGGCGGTGGTGAAGATGAAGACCTCAATGGCAAAGACAAGCACGGACTGGCGCGCGCCGGCGTCTTTGGCGTCGTCGGCGCCTGGCGAGGCGCGCTTAGCACCCGCGACGGTGTCCTGTCGAGCATCGATCGAGATGGCGAGGAAGTGGTTTTCGGTATAGGTTTTGTCGTCCTTCTCGCCGGGGGGCGCGGAGCAGAGAGATTGGGTCTTGGTCGGGGGAGTCGAGAGGTGGTTGACGTCGAACTTGTAGCCCTGGGGGAGGACCGACGCGAGCTTGTCGAGGAGCGAGCTGTCGCCGCCAGCACTGCCCTTGGCGTCGCGCCGGGAGGCTGAGGGGGCGACCGAGGACATGGCGAGAGGGAGGGGGTCAGATCAAATTCATGGGGGGTGTAGAATGTTGGGGGGGCAGAATCGAATGTTGAATTGAAGCAGCTGTCAGTGTTGGATGTTGTGTAAGTTCAGTGGTGTTCAGTCGGTGTTCAGCAGTGGAGGTGGATGTTGCGGCAGCTGGGGGTTGCACTGCGCTGAAGCTCCAACGCCAAGCTCGAGCCTCGAGGGCCCGGGGGGCGCTCGAGATTGGCGAATGAGATCGCCCCAAAACCAGCTGGACCCTGCCGGGCGCTGCCCCACCCACCAGTTGGGGGCAGTCGACCCCTGTCTGCCGAAGAAATCCCGCTCGGGCACCACGGGCACGGCCAGCAATGTCCAGCGGGCCCGTGCAGCAATCGCGAAAAAATCCGGTCGGCCAATCTTTTGGAGTCGAAAATCGAAAGTCGAACTCCAAAGTCGAAGTCGCTGTCGTCGAGGCCCGTCGTCACCGCAACCGCAACCTCCACCCCCCACCCCCCGCACAGCCCGATGGCGCTCAACTCCTCACGACCGGCCCTGTCGTCCGTCTGCACGGCCCTGCGACAATGTAGGCCGGCATCGCAACCGCTGCTGCGGCAGGCGGCGGCGCGCCCGCTGTCGACGACGCCGGCCCGGCTCTCGGAGGAGGAGGCCCTGGCCGAGGAACGCCCGCGGTGGTCGTACACGCCCGAGCGGATGAAGGGGCCCAACATGTCGATCCGGATTGTCAAGAACCCGCTGAGGAAAATATGGGCCGTCAACGACGATCCCGCCCTCCTCGACGCCATGTACAACCGCTTCCTGGGGCCGCACGGGGACAAGATGCTGCCCGACGAGATCAAGTGGCTCGCCATCACACACAAGAGCTTCGACTATGCGAGGAGAGGGTTCAACACGAGGCTGGCCTACTACGGTGCGTGGGAGAGGTGGCCGAGGGGTTTGGTTGTGCTGTGTGCTGACCATCTGTTTCCAGGTCGACAAATATTGGCTCTCGAAGCCACCCGCAGCATTCTGATCTCTTCGTACCCTCCCTCCAGCATTCCAGATAAATACAGTCGCGAACCGTTCCGGAGCCCGGCGCTGGACATGGTGGACAAGCTCAACACAAAACAACCACGGGACATCATCTACAAGGAAAAGATGGCGGCGTTAGCCATGGAGATTGGGCTGAACCAGGTGGTCCGGTGGAAGCCAGGCAAGGTAGGTTCGGGCGTGGTGCTCCGAGGGGCTTTGCTGACATGGTGTTCCACAGCCCGAGAACCTCGAGGGCTCCGGTCAGACCGTGGTCTTGACCACATGTCTGTACGCCATCGTCGGTGCGATTGGCCTGCAGCACGGTGCCGAGGTGGCTCACAAGGTGGCCAGGGAAAGAATTCTGAACAGGATCGCCAAATTGAAGGGGTTGTAGCGATAGCGTCGGACAGCCACTGTATAAACTTGTACCATATCACACCACCAGGCACTTGTACATGCCCGCGAATCGACGTGTTCAGACACTGGCGGCTGCAGATGTGCATGTCCCACGCCTGTGGCGGGAAGAAATCTGACAGTTTGCTAACACAGGCCCTACTGCCAGCCCTCATCATGGAACCGAATCTCGACAACCTCCATCGGCCGCTTGCCCACGACAATCCACCCGTCCCCGTCGCGAAACTGCCGGCCCCTCCCCATCAAAAAGCGCCGATACACATCCTCGTCGGGCGAGAACCCGACCAGCTCGCACCGCGCCCCCGTCCACGCCTCGGGCGGCACCCAGTCGTCATAAAAGAAGAGATAAAACTCGTCCACCTCGCCAAACTGCGCATTCCCAAACGCCTTGAGCGCCTGCGCCGCTGGCCCCGAGATGGCCCACGCCTTGACCGACATGGCCAGCTTCCGCAGCCCGCGGCCCCCGCCCCGCCCGTCCTGCTGCCGGAACCAGTCCAGCAGCCGCTTGAGCCGCATGAACGCCACCTCGGAGCACAGCACCACCGTGTCCTCGGCCAGGTTCACGTACAGCCGCCTGTCGCCGCCGCGCAGCGTGTCGCCGGGCCGCTCGCACGTCTTGAGACCCGTGAGCACGACGTGCTCGTGCCGCGCGGGGAGCGCGTCGAGCGGGAGGGCCACGCGGTAGTGCGAGAGGGCGGCGGCGCGCGCCTCGGTGCAAACGCTCAGGGCGGCCGGGTTGCGCGACTTGGAGTGCCAGCACGGGGTGGTGTGGTCGGTGCTGGCGTAGTGGGAGCGGCGCGAGTGCAGCTCGACGGTGCGGGGGAGGAAGGACGCGGCCCAGATCTTGAGGCGGAGCTCGGCGGGGAGGAAGGGGAAGAGGGGGAAGGTGGTGGGTGGGATGGGGAGGACGGGGGGGTGTTCGGTCGGGGGGGTGGCCAGGGGTGGGTCGAGAGAGAGTGTCACGCCGAAGGGGTTGTTCGTGGGGGGCGTGTCGGGAGCGAGGGCCGGCGAGAAGGGGGGCGTCGGCGGCGCGGCAACGATGGCAGTGCCGTGCAGAGGCTTGATGTCGTCGATGCGGAGCGCGTTGAGACGGGTCATCATGTCGCTGGGCTGGGAGTTCAACGCCATGGTGTTGGTGATCTCGGCTATCAGGGGAGCTCGGGAGGTGGGTTGAGGACGAAAGATGGAACCGTTGGTCAAATGCGCCGGAAACGGATCCGTCCAACTCTAAACACAGGTCAACCGTTATTCGACTGGCTCGCCGAAAAGTGCTCGTCGTGATGGGCCATGGTGTCGGTGTTGGTATCAAAGGTTGGGTGGATTTTATAGTGGAGGCTGACAGGCGCTCGGGTGGTTCCGAAAGTTGGAGACGACACGAGGAAAGTCGAAAGAAGGGCGAGTCGTTGAGCCCCAAGGGTGCGGGGAGTCCAAGATAGACCGAAAAACTGAAAGGGCCAAAGTTCCCCCACCTTTTCAGCCCATCCCGCCTTGTCGAAGCGAGCCAAGTTTTTGGTATGCATCGGCCGTGGTGATTGGTCTCGACTGACACCGCCTTCGCGATGCTTGACCAGACCGGCCATGCCATGGCACCGGGTGGTTCCGGCTGGGCCCATGTATGCGGGAGGCAGAGCAGCCATCAGTGGCGTCTTGATCGGTTTCCCTTTCTCCAACATGGTCTCGTGACTCTCGTCAGGTCGTACAGTTGTCGAGGCGGGGGTATCAGAGAATGGGTTGGAAACAAGCACTCCGAGACCACATCCAGACCACCACTCAAACCATCACCACATCCATACATACATCCTCACCACCCCCCACATACAGCACCCCCATTCCTCCTCTCCCCTCTCCTGTTCCATGGTGGCCATAAACACTTGGGTTGTGAAACAAGCACTCGAGTCTCAAGCTCCACGGCGATGTAAGGGGATACATGCAGCAAAAGGGGTCACACAGATTGTTGCTTTTTTTCTGCTTGATATCCAAAAATGTATCGACACTGGGTATCGTAACCAGGACGAGGCGACACACCGTCAAGACTTGAACTTCATCCGGCTCCCACCCGCCGCCTTTGCCGCATCCGTCAATGCGACCTTGACCATCATCATGTCAGCCGGCTTCGACGTCACTTGCATCGTCTGTGTCACATATTGTCAGCACCTTATTCCCACTCAACACTCACCGGCGAGGGAGGGGTAACTCACGCTGTAAAGCTCCGACTTGACCTTGTACACGCCATTCTCTCCCAGCACCCTCTTGCCCTCCCCATCGAGCTCAAACGCCCCCAGCCCAACCTTGTCAAAGTCATACCTCCTCACCGTAACCGCCAGAATCACCCTCGCCTCAATATTCGCCAGCTCCTGCCCCACGCAGTTCCTCGGCCCCCGCTCAAACGGCCGCCACGCGCCCGCCGGGATCCCGCTCTTCCCCTTGCCCCCGTCCTCCTCGTTGGTCTTCTCCGACGTATCCGCGTCCCCCAGCCACCGCTCCGGCACAAACTCGTCCGCATTGTCCCCAAACACCCGCCTGTCCCGCTGCACCGAGCTGTGGCACATGTAAATCACCAGGCCGTCCACACACGCCGTCTTCCCCCCCGGCCCCACGGGCGCCGTCAGCCCCGACCCCACGGGCGCCAGCCGCGCGCTCCCCCCCGGCGGCTGCAGCCGAAGCGTCTCCTTGATCACGGCGCTGCAGTATGTCATGCGCGCGACGAGATCGCTGCCGCCGGGGGCGAGGAGCGCGGCGCGCACGGCCGACGGCGACGGGTCCGGGCCGAGGACGGCATCGAGCTCGGCGCGGACGGCGGCCAGGGCGCGCGGGGTTTGGGAGAGGTAGTAGTACATCCAGCTGGTCAGGATGGAGGTGGTGTCGTGGCCGGCGAAGAGGAAGGTCTTGAGCTGGTCCGAGGTTTCGAGGATGCTGGCGGGCGTGAGGACGGGGGTGTCGTGGAGGGAGAGGGCGAGGACGGAGCGGGACTTGGTGGGGGAGGAGAGCAGGGTGGCGTGCTTTTCGCGGACGAGGGCGCCGAGGAGGGCGTCGATCTTGGCCGAGAGCACGCGGCGGCGGTAGGCGATGCGTGGGGTGAACCACCAGGGGGTGCCGCCGCTGGTGGCGTTGTAGGTTTGCCCGAGGGCTTCGAAGAGCTTGACCAGGTCGCTGCGGTCCGACTCGGAGCGGGCTTGGGCGTTGCAGTCGACGTCCATGACGACGGCGCCGATGATGTCAAACGTGAGGTTGATGAGGGGCTTGAGGAGGCCAAAGGTCTCGGCCGAGGCGGCGTACTCGTCGAGACGCTCGACAAAGATGTCGGTCTTGTCGAGGATGGCCGGAAGCAGGGTGAGCAGATGGTTGGGGGCGAAACCGGGGTTGAAGGTCTTGCGCGAGTGCTTCCACTCGTCGGCCTCCTTCATGAGGATGGAGCGCGGGCCGATGAGATGGACCAGGTCGTACATGGTGGGCGACTTGGTGACACTCCAGGGGAACGCCTTGGACGACTTGGAGAACTGCTCGGCGAGCTCGTGGTTGTTGACGATGAGCATGGGCCAGCCGACGGGGCGGATGTCGACGAGGAAGGCATCGGGGTGGCCCAGCTCGGCGGCCATGTCGTCAAAGATGTAGTTGGGGTGGCGGTCGGGCTCGCGGCGGATGAGGAAGTCGTTCATGACCTTGAGGTGGCCCCAGACCAGCGACGTCTTGAGCTGGGGGATCTCCTTGTACTGCTCGAAGCGGGCATGGCGGACCTTGTTGTAGAGGTAGGCGGCCAGCGCCGCGATGGCGACCAGCACGAGGGTCATCGACATGTTGGAGGTGGCGCTGGTGGGGATGGTGGTGATGATTGAGGTGATGATGGATGGAGTTGGTGAAGGCCGTGGTTAGGGAGTGGCGGGATCCATTGGCGGCGGCGATCGAGGTCGGCGTCGATGGAATCCTCGCCTTGGGGATGTTGGGCGCAAGGAGGGAACTTCCATCGGCTGGATATTTATCGTTATCGTCAATCTCCCGGCATCTTGATCGGGACCGCGAGCCGTCGAACGCCACCGTCGCCAGAGATTCGGAGTTCGGGGGTGGGGTGAGCGCTGAACCCGACTATCGGCACCCCCGGATGCCCTGTACGACCCAGTAACTGCAGTGGCAGGTTACATCCATGATCCGGCTTCCATCTCCCCATCCCCAAACACCACCTCGACGCCAACATGGCACATCGCCACGCGACTTTGGGCTGTCAAACTCACCAGAGAGGGGGTCGTTTCAATTGTCCCCTCGGCCGATTCCGTCAATTGCATCCGACGAATCGCCAATTCATCTTCAACTGACACCGAGCGCATCCATGATGCACCCTCATCGCTGTCTCTCCTCGCACACTACCACATCTTGACGGCCCATCCCCATCTCGGACAGCAAGACGACATGCTGAGTGTAACCCTACACCTCCGGTACCGCTTGGTATTCGTCAGTTGTCCACGCACCCGAGATGGGTTTCGGGCCGCTTCAACTCGACCATCCAACCCGAAGGGCCGAGCGGCGACATCCTTTTTCGCACCAACTTACCATGATGTGGCAGACGTGTCGACAGAACAAGGGAAGGCGCAGTCACAAAGGTGCAAGAAAAGTTGTGAGAATTGTCATGTCATTCCAATATGCAAACACTGACTCTATATGCAGGTACCTGTCCATCCCATTGCATCCCGTCCATCCCAGTCCCAAACCTCAACCCAAGATGCTCCGTTCATGCTTCATACCAGTCTGGCCCGATCGCCCAAGTCCCAGTCCCAGTCCCAAATCCGAACAAAAGAAACGGCCAAAGGCCACGAAAAAGCTCAAGAGGATCCAGAGTCGGCTGATATCGGCTTGGTCCCGTGAGACCCCGTCAACTTCGGCTCGACCCCCCATCGCCTTCCCATGTCCCCGGCTACCTAGTAGTTGTACGACGACCGCTGGCCGCGGCTGCCCACCGAGCTGATGCTCTCGCTGGGCGCCACGCTGCTGCGGCCATCATCCCACGACTCCTGGTCCTCGGCCTGCTCCACCACCTCCCAGTCGCCGGTGCGGCTGCGAGTGCCGGCCATGCTCTTGGGGAGCGGCGCACGCCCCGACGTGGCGTAGCCGCCGACATGGGTGCCGGGGCGCGAGAAGCCGGCCTGGTCGCGGGGCGGGCTGGGGCGGAAGGTCTCGCGCGAAGACTGGCTGCGATCGTCATTGCGGTAGCCGGAGGGTGCCGAGGAGCCGGCATAGCTCGTCGCCCGAGTCGGGGGCGGGGCGCGGTAGCCGGGACCGTGCGAAGATCCGACCACCGAGCCGGCAGGCGCGCGGTACTTGAAGGCGCCGGCCGTCATGCGCACCTGCACGCCCGCGGGCAGCGTCATGTGGCCCGAGCCGCGCACCAGCATGAGCATGTCCTCGCCGCGGGTGCTGTCGCCGTCCATGAAGACGATGGACTGGCAGCCCTGGAAGTCGAGCTCGAGCTCCTGGTCCTCGGGACCAAAGACAACCTCGTTGTGGAAGTCGGCGCGGGTGAAGCTGGCCTCGGTCTTGTCCGACCAGCGGCGTCTCTATGGCAGACAAGGTCAGCGGGCCGTCAGCAGCAGGAGGAGGGGGAGGGGAAAGCATACCATCTCGGCGGCGTCAAGCATCATGATGATGGTGGGGGGTGGGGGGTGGGGTGAGGGTGGTGGGTGTTGGTGGGCGGTGGTTTGGGTGGTGAGAGACTGTGGATGTCTTGTTGACTGTTGAGTTGAGTTTGAAGCTGATGAGGAGAGAGATCAGAACCAACTTGAGCCGGCCATCTCGATTCTATTTATCCCCCTTCTCCCTTCCCCTTCCCTTCCCCCTTCCCCAGGCCCTCCTGCCCAAGGGTCTCGATGCCGGCAATCATCCCCGTCCGCTTGTGCCCAGCTGGCGTCAGGTACGACAGCATCAGCCCCATCGCCCCATGGTATGGCCTCGATCAGATCCAGCTCGCATCGCCCCGGCCCGACGCCCCACGGTCCCCCCCTCCGACCCAATCGCCGGCTACAGAAAATTGCTCCGACACGACTGAGTGGTCGGGGTATTTCGCCTGGTACTTTGGAGCCCAACCCCGAGCCGTGGCCCAAAGCCGTCGTGCCCAAATTGGGCCGGGCGTCAACGTGACTGACGACGACCCGTCCATGCTGTCTCTGACGTGTCGGTGGAGACGGAGCGAGAGCTGGCAGCAGAGAGCCTCCGCTCAGATCTGCGACTCGATGAAACCGCTAGTCCGGGCCTGTCGCGGCAACTGGTGATTGGTCGAGGTGCTGTTCCTTGCAGCGCTCGCGACCCACGCCGTCCGACCAGTCGATGCTCACCGCTTCCCCTCGCGCGCTTCCGTGACTCGAGTCGAGGGGTCGTTGGTCGATGCGGCAGCAGACAACTCATTGGCGACGTGCCCGCGGCATCTGACGAACCTGACAAGTCGGCAATTCGGCGTCGCGGCCAGATGGCGTGTTCGCCTTCAGTCATGGAGAACGGAACAGCGTGACTTGAACAGCGCTAGCTTGAGGATTGGACGTGAGCCGCGATGCTCAGCTGTGCACTCTCGACGTCGACGCTTTTGTTGACATGTCGAAGTCGACGTGGTTCATTCCATCTCAAGTCCTCGTCCTCGAGGCAAAGGTCTCCTGCTTGGCATCGCCTTGGCGCGAAACTCGTCCATTCTTTCTCGCGCCTCGGAACATCGCCGATCGAGGAAACCCAGTGACTCCAAAGTCAAGACAACGCCCAAACTCCTGGATCACGGCCGGAGGCCTCGGAGGTCTGGAGAGCTTGCCGGCGACAGCTACCCTGGGCGACAGGCCTCTTCCCCTCAGCATCCCGAACAACTTCATCCATTCGAAGATTGCAAGTCTTCCCGCCCCGCAAAAGAAGAACACTGGAATGGTCAGAGTCAGCCGGCGGCAGTTGGTTCAAGTTGGGCGCCAATCCAGCCATCCGTTCGGAGGCGGCAACAACAGCAACCGCCCACCAATGATGACTCTGAGAAGCTCAGCAATGTCATTGTGCTCTGTCAGTTTTGCCACGACCTATCCCCTCCTTGCTCAACTGCTCTTCACTCGTCCCTCTGATGGCGAAGGGTTAGGGTCGGGGGCTTACCCTTACCCCCTCTTGAGTCTTCACTCTCCCCTTGTCACCTTTGCATGCTTTTCTTTCTTTCCTCTCAATGCTTTATCTTGGCGTCGTGGGGATAATTGCTCTTCTCACCTTGTCCAGCTCTCACTCTGTCCCAAGTCCTATCTTGTCGTTGGTCACTCCTCCTTGGGCCTGTTTGCGCGACATGTCATGAGGCATACCGGCCACATGCTCCGACGAGTGTCACAGAGGTGGTTGGAGAGTCGATGGATTAAGGTTTGGCCCCAAGATAGCCTCCTCGGCGATCCGGGCTCGACAAGTGTCGAAAACTGCTGGAAATCTTGGCTTTTCTGGCGCATGCCATCCATCACCCCTTCAAACCATCCAAGATTACATCGCTGAAGTCAGCGACGTCTGTGCTGCACAGATATCATCACCGCCGCTCCGGATTTGTTGACCATACAAGACAGTGTTGAACTCAACCACTGTTCTAATCATGGTTTTTACCTCGGCTCTCGGCCAGAATGCGTGCTCTGCCAAGACAATGCCCCCTACCGGCCCGGCCGGTCAGCGCTCGGCGGTCAGATCACTGCTCTCACATGTCAGCCCCGCGCCCCGACACCGTGTCAGCCGCGACGACACGCCCCCGGAGCCCGACTAATATGGACTCCGGATCGGACCAATTCAGCTCCCGTCATCTCAACGGATTTGCAAGGTTGAGAAAATGTCGTCGGCCACCCCCCAGGAACACCATGACAGCCCGGAGACCCCTGCTGACGAGAGCCCCGGTGGTGGGGTTTCGTGATTCTTATCAGCCCGGGGCCCGTCCCCCACGGCTCCATATGGTTTTTGCTCTGGAGAAAAACAGATCAAGACCCTGAAACCTCCCGTCCACCTCAAGTGTCATTGTCCCAACCGTGACGCCGCAGTTCAACACCACCCGCGACGTCAGCAGCACCATCACCACCCACCGTCCACCATGACGTCCACACCCCCCGCCGTCGCCGAGTTCAAGGCCGCCCACCTCCTCGACACCTTTGAGCGCATCACCGACCAGATCTTCGTCCAGCCCTCGCCCCCCAACACCCCCCTCGACCCCTCCCACCCGACCACCGTCGTCATCTACGGCTGGGGCGACGCCCTCCCCAAGCACCTCGCCAAGTACGTCTCGGGCTACCGCGCCCTCTTCCCCGCCTCCCGCCTCGTCCTCATCTTCTCGCCCATCCTCCGCGCCCTCCTCGCCGGCCTCGACGCCCGCACCCAGACCATGGCCCCCGTCCTCGACGCCATCTACGGCCCCGCCGGCACCGCCGCCGCCCCGGACCGCGTCCGCATCCTCATCCAGGTCATGTCCAACACGGGCGGCATCAACTACGCCGCCACGCTCAACGCCCACGCCGCCCGCCACGCCGGCGCCGCCCTGCCCCACGCCCTGCTGGTCCTCGACTCGACCCCGGGGAGCACCGACTTCTTCCCCAACATCGGCCGCTGGTCGCGCGCCCTGGCCCTCGGCGCCGGCAAGATCCCCATCATCCCCTTCGCCGTCACGCAGGCCGTGGCCGCCGGCTTCCTCGGCGCGCTGTCGCTGGCGGGCTGGCTGGCGGGGCGCACGAGCGCGGCGGATTTCAGCGTCGGCGCCGTCAACAACCCGGCGCTGTGCGACGTCGGGGTCAGGCGCGTGTATCTGTACAGCAAGGCGGACGATATCATTCACTGGGAGGACATTGAGAAGCACATGGCGGCGGGGCGGGAGAAGGGGTATGTCGTCGAGGGGGAGCTGTTTGAGGGGACGCCGCACGTGGGACACATGAGGGCGTGGCCCGAGGAGTACTGGGGGACGATTGAGAGGTGTTGGGGCGAGGTTGTTAAAAAAGAAAAGGCGTGAGCGGGAAGGGGGCCGGGGGGTGCGTAATGTTTAATGTTAGATAGTAGATGGTGGTTCTTTTGGTTACAGGAGCGATAGATTTGTATTTGGCACAACATCCGCCCCTGAAGCGGTGTTGACATGGCTGTGGACGGGAGACTTGCGTTGCGGTGACGTAATCCATTTGCTTGGGGATCATCTCAACTGACATCACCATGAACAACACAACACCATCCACCGCCAGCTCGAGATCGCAAACTCGTCCGCACCCATCTCGACTTGACAGTCCTCCCAACACCCACCCACCCTGCCACCGGACCACCACCACCACAACCACCACCACCACCACCACCACCATGTTCGCCATCTTTCGCCCCCACCCCAACGACGACCTGGCGCGCATCGGCGAGGCCCACCTCAAGCACGACCTCTCGCCCGACGACCGCGCGCGCCTGCGCACCGCCGCCTCCAAGGTGACCAACTACACGACCCTCGGCTCGCTGCTGGGCCTGGGCCTGGGCGCCGCCGTGGCCTACCGCATCCACGCCAACCGCGTGGCGCTGTACAACGCCTTCAAGATGGTCAACCGGCCCATCGAGGTCATCTTTCCCAACGGGCGACGGGGTGCGTCTCTCTCCATCTGGTTCTTGCCATTGTGTCGTGGAGCGGGAAGCTGATTTGTTGTGTGCCCCATAGAGCCCATCCCGAACATTGACCGGTATCTGAAGCCAACGTTTTTGTACGTGCCTCGACCCATCGGTATCCGCAGTGGTGTTCCTTTTCGTCGGGCTGTGTTAATCGTTATAGATCGGATGCTGCCACGTACCTCGCCTTTGGCATGTTTGGGTCCTTTTTCGGGGGCGAGATGGGTCTCATCGCAGGATCTGCCTCTGCCAGCCGCGCCATCACCTCGGATCCCGCGAGCCAGCGGCGCATTGAGGACGCTTTCCGCAAGTTCCAGATCGACATCCTCCAACGTCAAGTCAAAAAGCTCGAGAGTGGCATTGACAAGAGCAGCACGACTGTTGCTGACACCGATTCCGACTCCACTGATGGCGAGCAAAGCTCGTGGGAGAAGTTGAGGAATCAGGCGGCCGGTCTGGCCAACAATTTGAGGGATTGAGAACCGGGCCATCGTTTGGGGTCATGTTTCAGCGGCATAGCATACAACTTGTATCCAACAATGAGAGGAAACATGATCAGATTCGTCTCCTGGGTCTGGGTTCCCGACAGTGCCACATGGCGCATTTCTTGGTGACCAATGTGTTCCGAGATGGTACAAGGAAGCTCCTTGGTCATCCACCGCCTGCCTCCAATCGGATCTGCAGTCTCACCTCGCCACACCCATCCGGGTTCCGGGTATCATGACCAAGCGGGTGCCCTCTGTGAACCACCATTTACAAGGAACCGGCAGCGTTGAAGTCCCGGAGGCATTCCTCCACGCGGGCCTTCATCGTCTTCTCGCCCTCACGAACCCAGACTCTCGGGTCGTACTTCTTCTTGTTGGGCTTGTTGGCGCCCTCGGGGTTGCCGACCTGGGTCTTGAGGTAGTCGATGTTCTTGGTGACGTAGTCACTGCAGGTCATGTCAGTCAACGCTGTCCCATACGTTGCGCATGGGTGCTTACCGGATGCCAGTGAGGTACGACCACTGGAGATCAGTGTCAACGTTCACCTTGACGACACCGTGCTGTTACCGTGTTAGTCAGGGCAAAAAGTGAGTCTGGCATGCATCACTTACGCTGATGGCCTCACGGTACTCATCCTTGGAAGAGCCGCTGCCGCCGTGGAAGACGAAGAAGACTACACTGTGTTAGATGCGTGATTCGGTGGGTGGATGGGTAAACCGTACCGGGCTTCTTGTCGTCGCCACCAAGCTTCTCAGCGACAAACTTCTGGTGCTTGCCGAGGAGTTCGGGGTGGAGCTTGACGTTGCCTGGGGCGTAAACACCGTGAACGTTGCTGTATCTGGTCAGCTGGAGGTCGTCGATCCTCGGGATGGGTGGTCCTACCCGAAGCCGGCAGCGATGCTGAAGTAGGGGGAGATGGGGCTGAACTTCTGGTAGCTAAGGGCGCGTTAGCATGCACCGGAGCCTCTTGGGGATGGAGGGACAAACATGGTCCAGATGTCCTCGGGCTGGGTGTAGAGAGAGGCATTGTCGACCTAGATGATGTTAGACCAGAGAGCGGGATCTGAGCGATAGGGGACCTTACCTCGGAGTTGTCAACGCCATCCTCCTCACCACCCTGGATGCATTGTCAGTACAACCGCCCAACCCATGTTGCTTCGAGGAGGCAGCCTACAGTGATGCCAATCTCCATCTCGAGCCACTGCTTCATCGGCGCAGCTCTTGCGAGGTACTTGGCAGAGGTCTCAATGTTCTCCTCGACAGACTCCTCTGGATTATTTGTCAGATGGACCGCACGGTGAGGTAGTCGGGTCGTGCGGGAGGCCGCGGGCTGGGCGTTCACATACCAGACTACCACCAAACATGTTAGCGAGCCGACTCTTGAGAGCTGGGTATTGCAATGGGCCATAACTTACAAGATCGATCATGTGGGAAGAGAAGAGGGGGGTGCCAGTCTGCTTGAAGAAGGCCTCGTCGGCATCAAGCATGCCGTCGAGCCATGGAAGAAGCTTCTTGGCGCCTTTGGAATGGTCAGTACAAACCGGAGGGAGGTAAAGACCCGGGCCAAGCCAAGCCACCAGTGTCGAGGTCGGCTTCACTTACAGTGGTCGGTGTGAAGAACGACGGGAACGCCGTAGATGGGAGCGATGGAGCGGATGTAGTGGGCGGCAGCAATGGCACCAGCGACAGAAGCCTCCTGCTTCTCAGCCGAGTTCTTCACGCCCTTGCCGGCAAAGTAGGCAGCGCCGCCTTGGCTGGTCTGGAGGCTGTGTAAAGGTCAGCACCAAGTCGTGCATGAGTCTTCGTCCATGGTGGCATCTTACATGATGGGCGCCTTCGCGTCCTTGGCAGCCTCGAGGGCAGCGACGACGGTGCTGGAAAGAGACAGTCAGCTTGTGCCCTCCAAAACCCCTTCGATCTTGTTTGTTCCGGACGATGGGGTGGAAGCAATGCGCTGTTCGCCGCGCGCAATCTGGAATCATCGATCCGTTTGTCCTCCCAAGGCGGGGTTTGTGCCTCCACGGATGCCATCTTGTTCCCTTGGGAGTACCGATTGCGCGCGGAACCCGGAGTGTCTGGGGAAGGGTTGGGGAGACGGAGCTCGCACGAACCTCGAGCTGGTGACATTGCAGGCGGGGATGGCGAACTGCTTCTCGCGAGCATAGGTGAAGAGCTTGAGCACGTCGTCTCCTGTTGTCCTGTCAGTCTCCCTGTGTCTTTTCGCATCGGCGGGGAGTTCGAACCGTAGAGAACGCCGGCGGGCAGCTTGAGATCCTGTTGATCGCGGGTTAGCTCGAGTTATGAGAGTGGCTTGTAGAGCTTGCAATGGGCAACATACGTCAAAGACACCCATTGTGATTGTTGCGGTGATCGAAAGACGCGGTGCGCGGTGTCGAGGCGGGGTAATTCGGAGGCGGGATGGATACTGGATGACGATGTTAGGGCGGGATGGACGGCAGGGCGATTTAGGAAGAGATGGGAGATGGGGAGATGGGCGGGATCGGGGCTCACGGACGGGAGTTGATGGGTGATATCTGCAAGAGAGGGATTTCAGAGGAGAGGGAGAGAGAAAAAAATGGACTGCACCTTCCGATGAGTGATTTGTATCACCAGCTGAGATCTGCTTTGCTCCTGCTTCGGTGCTTGCGGTGGCTGCTTGGTCCTTGCCCAATCGAACCTTGGACGAACTGGCGAGCGGTGCGGGGTCCCATCGGATGCTTCCAGGGCCTGAGGGTGGGGGTGGGGGGGTTCTCCGGGGGGAGCTCACGGAGCTCCCTGTCATGACCGCTGTGAAGGGGCCCGGGGGCGATCAGTGCGGCATCGGCGCTGACGCAGAGACACGACCGGCGCGACTCGAATTGGGGGTTCCATCTCGGGGTTCTCTTCCATTCCAACACCGAGACAATTCCCTCATCACCTGAAGCATTCCGTCCATCGACGACACAACCCTCTTCTCGTCCACCACGGCCAAATGGAGGCCCGTCGAGCCATCGCACAACCGTTGCCTGTCGCCGAGTCCCGGGGCCAAGACTTCTCGAACCCAAAAACTCGGCGGCATTCGGGTCTCGACACTCGCACACCCACTCCAGATCGCCTTCACGTCATTACACTGCGGGTCACGACCGTCATCAAACATGTGTTGCGGAACTCGATATCCAGCTCGCGGACACGACCACAAGGGCCACCCCTAACGTAATAAGAACCCCGTCACCCGAATGCCTTCGAACCTCTTCGACGAGGAAAGGTCAGAAAGGTCAGAAAATCGGCACCCATCAGCAGACCATGCCCTGTTCTCGCCAAGCCCCGAAACCGCCGATTCTCCTGCCGGTCCCCCACCAGTGCCGGCTGGTTTGAAGCCCAGGCGCCCGATGCGCCCACGCCGCCGCGTCCCGATCGGGCCTCTGCTGGACATCACGACTCCACACACAGATCCAGACTTGACGACCGCCACCGGAGACCCCCTTGTCCCCCTCGCCCCCCTGCAGTAGGGCCGGGTCGGCGACATGCGCCTTGGACTTGACACGCCGTGGCTATTTGGGGCCCGTCATCTTTGTCGCGCCAAACTGTCAGTCTCGGTTCCATCCGTCGTCCATCGCCAGCAAACTCGACGACACTCACCTGCCACGCATCAATCGTCAACGAGCTGTTCGAGACCGTCCGAAGGTGCCCGATGGCGACGACCGAGTTGATCCAGTAGTACTTTTCGCTTCCCGTCTCAAAGGCGAGCCGGAGAAAGGCGCTGCCGTCGGGCTGCGTCTGCCCCGTCTCCCAGACCTGGATGATGGCTCCGTCGTCGGTCTGGAGGGTTTGCCGGACGTCGTTGGTCAGGCTTGCGTTGGGATTGTTGGCATCCAGCAGAGCCCACTCGCCTCCGATGGGAAGCACCTTGCCTGTCGGGTGCATTGCGTCAGTGTCTTCTTGTGGTGTCTACACGGTACATTGCACGCAGAGAACTCACCCTTGAGCCTGGGCCCTTCGAAACTGCCAAACAAAATCGGCACCACGATCCGGACACCACGGGGGCCTTGCCCAACCACCGCTGCTTCTCCTCCGGTGATGTTGACTTGGTAGAGGTATGTAAGTCCGGGTGCCTTGGGGTACTTGGGAGGAGGAGGAGCAGCAGCAGTTGCTGTCCCAACCAGCAGGAGCACGGAGCTCAGGAGGGTCGCGAATGATGTCTTCATGTTGTCGTCGTTGGATTCCTGAAGCAAATATGTGACTTTTCCGGTTTCTATGAAGCTGATGACAGCCCTCTTTATACCGGGAGCAAGCACGCGCAGGTCAGCCCTTGGCGATGTTGATCAACCACCCTCGCATTCTTCCCGCTCCATACTCTCGACTTGCTCGGTCAAGATCAAAGTCGGTCAAGGAAATGAGCCCACGGCATATTGGGCCATCTCGCGATGTTGGGGTACATTTCCCTCCCAAGACCGAGCCGCCTCCCCTGGATTGGCCGTGTCGCGACACTTCGCATACCAACGGTTGCAGTATTGGCGCGGGCTCGCAATGGCCCGAGCCTTATGCAATTCCCCATATGTCGGTAAGATTGTGAAAGCTGGTAGAGTGCCACTGATGGAAACTCACCTGACGCGCTCTGCTGTTCCTGGGTGCTGACACCACCACACTTGGTGCTATCTGGGGAGGCTGAGCTGTCAGCTTACCATGGTGGACCACAATCCGTGCAGTTGCATTTATTGATTGACAGCTGCTGTTTTGGGGGCTATGAGCTCATCGTACTCAAGTGGCAGTACGGTTTCGATCCAGGGTAACGACTTTCAAGTTGTGATGGGACTCGGCATCCTCTTCGTGACGCCGATCGGGGGATAAAGAATAGCCGAGTATGCTTTGTGTTCTTTCTTCTACCAGCTGCTGAGCGTATCCCATCTCCTTCAATAATCAGTGTTTGCAGAACATCAACCTTGGAGAAGTCTCCGGAGTCTCATCACCACCCCCTATTTGACCTGGCCTCTGCTCCTGAACAATCACATACGGCCATAGGTACTGGAAAGCTCGGGATCCCGTCCGCTCTCCCATAGATAACCCAGTGACCGCCAGACTAGTAGTTGGGCCGGTGACGACCAGCGAATCCCTGGTGCTGTATGTTTTTTTGCCCGCGTCATGCTCGTTATGCGATTTGTTTCCCCTTTTTGCTGGGTATATCTCTTCACAAGCATTTACTACATTCTCCCTTTTTTAATACACAGCTGGACATCCCCAACCTCGAGGCTTTCCGAGTCTAATCGTCATGGAATCAAAATCCCTTGTGCAAACATCTCGACACTTTTTCATCTGTGGAGCACCTCTGATGTACTGGCGGCGCTACTGCTGTGCTTTGGAAGCTCGCCGAAGAATACCACGCAGTGCTGGTCGATACACGGAGACTCGTGTGTCGCACCAAACTGCCGGCAGTTGACACTTGTCCCACAACTTAGTTGTACACAGCATTACTTGAAATTTCAGTGAGGGTTGGTTCGTGCTGAGCAGGAGAGGCGGTCTGCGGATTTGCGAGCCACGATATCCATAGTCCAACGAAACTAGAGGCAAAGCCAATGACAGTCATCTACAATGGCAGAAGATGTGGAGCCAGGATTCTGGTATAAATTTGGGACATAGTAATGTCCTGAACGAGAAAAAGGATTGCCATGCGCCGCTGGATATCCCGTGCCCTGCAAAAATGTCATGACGTTTCTTCATATCAACAGCAAGCCGCTCGCGCGCTGAATGCACTCAGGTCGCCCTCCTCTTGATCCTGATGGTCGCTGCCATGGGAGGAATCCGGATCAGGCCAAACCATGTATTCCTTGGGCGCCCACCCGGCCCTTTGATCTCCAAATCATACGACAGCACCATATGCGCCAGCATGAGCTTGAGCTCGTTTGCAGCGAAAAACCTTCCGGGGCAGGCTCCCTAGAACCCGAACGATTGGTTAGCAAAGGATGGTCATCAAAGAACTGCTTCGGCCCTGCGCGGGAGCTCCGGGAGCTCCCGCTAAACCCTCTGATGAAAGAAAAGGGGGCGTATATGGTCATGTGTTTTCCTTACCCGCCCATGGCCAAACGCCAAATAGTCATTGCTCGTCGTCGCAAACGACTTGGCCGCGCGCTTGATGTACTCGACGCTCTCGTCGCTGCGCTGCTCGGCGAACCGGAAGGGCTTGAACTCGTGCGGGTCGGGGTAGACGTCCCCGTCCTGCATGACCGTGTAGCTGGGCACCACCACCGTGGCACCCTGCGGGACCTGGACGCCCGACGGGGTCGTGACGCCGCCCGGCGCGACGACGCGCCGCGACAGGCCGACCGTGACAAATGAGTTGAGCCGCGACGACTCGCGCATGACGCTGTCGAGCTTGACCATCTTGGCGAGCGCCCGCTTGTTCCACTCGCCGCCGTGCTCGGCGAGCACCTGCTCGATCTCGACGCGGAGCTCGTCGACGTACTCCTGCTTGGAGAAGACGAGGTCGAGGATGGCGCTGGTGATGCTAAAGGCCGAGGTGTGGATGGCGGCAAAGTTGAGCAGGAGCACGCGGCTCGCGAGCGTGGCCGTCGTCCACATGGACGGGTCGCCCGTCTCCTTGGCCTGCTGGAGGCACCACTGCAGAAAGTCGTTGGGCACGGGGGCGAGGGACTTGTCCTCGGGGTCGCGCTGGCGCGCGTCGTAGTCGGCGAGGCGCCGCTGGATCTCGGGGCGCAGGACGGCCTCGAACTGGCGCGTGCAGATGTGGGCGGGGATGCTGGCGATGGGGCCGACGATGGTGCGCAGCGGCTTGGGGACCAGGCGCAGGAACTGGCCCGTCGTCGGGACGAACTTGGCGTACTTCATGCCCAGGCGCAGCAGCTCGGGGTCGCGGCACGAGGGCTTGCCGACGAAGACGCGGTTGGTGACGCTGCCGATGACGCGGCACATGGTCTCGTAGAGGCAGATCTCGGTGAACTCGGTGTCGGACCCCCATTCCTTCTCGAAGCTAAAGGCCGTCTCCTCGGCCACGTCGGGCACCAGGTTGCCGATCTGGTTGGTGAGGGTGGTGGTGATGAGCTTGTGGTGCAGCGGGTTGCGCACGAGCGACGGGTCGGCAAAGACGTAGTCGGCCTGCAACGAGTCCAGGACCTGGGTGTGCATGCACAAGACGGCGTCGGGCTGGTCGACGACGAACTGGATCTCGGAGCGCGGGAGCATCACCATGTCGCCGCTGCCGGCGATGGGCAGCACGACGGCCTGGTCGGGGAACTTTCGCTCGGCCTCGAGGATGGTCTCCTTGAAGCTGGTGGCGTTGCGCCATCGCGCGCGCATCATGGGGAACCATTCGCCTTTCCGGTAGCCGATGATGGGGACCCCCTTGGGGATGATGGACGGTTTGAGGAAGAGCTGGTAGATGGCGTAGGCCACCAGCAGGGCGGCGGGCGCAAGCACCGCCGGCCTCGTTAATATCTCGAGCATGATGGCTTATGGTCGTGGTTGAGACGCGTCTCAATTCCACGTTGAAAGCGAGCTGCCGAAGTCGGGGTGGTGGGAGTCGAACGGGAGTTGGCGCCAGAACCAAGCCAGGGAGAACGTTGGAGTTGGAAGACGGAGAATGCGCCGGTTCCCCGAAGCTCAAGGGCCACAGCAGATGTGGTGTTGGTGGCGAGGAATTGCCGCAGCTACCACAGAGGATGCTCGGAGTTTAATGGTGCCGTAGAAGGTCCCGGAAAATGGAGGAGGCGGTGATGGTGGTGATGGCGGTTTGTGGAGGAGTGGAGGGAACATGGAGCGGGAGGGGAGGGGGGTCTGGATATCTGTTTCAGAAACAATTCGCCGCCGTCCGTCTTGATCTTGGAGGGATCCATTGATCAGCTTCGAGCCGAGCACCTCGGGAGCACTGCGCAATGGAACCGAGCCCTTTGATGGTTCCCTGCAATCACTCTCACTCACTTGCAGTATCAACGTGGTATCCGTACATGAGCACCTCTGGCAAGCACCAATCTGCGACTCGTGTCGGTCCATCTGACGGCCTTGCGCCGAGGCATTGGCCGCTCCATTGGGTGAGACTGTCCATGAATGAATGCCCGGTGCCCGGGCTGCAGAGTTCTTGTCGAGGGTCGAGGGTCGAGGGTCGAGGGGAGGTCGAGGGGAGGCGGCCCAGGAGCGAGCACCGTGGCCGGCAGCAGCCCGGGTGGCTCGAATGGGCCAGCGAATCGCATCCCGTTGGAAGGAGGAGGGGTTTGGATGGCGAGGAGGGTAGAGTTCAAGGGTGGTCAGCTTCCGTGCTTGGACAAATCCATCCATTGTCGTCCTCGAATTGTGGTTGGAGGAAGAGGTGGGATTTGGGCGCATCGTTGGAGTGTGTTTGGTGAAAAAGGCACAATTTGCAAGGGAACTTTCAGGAGACGCTCTGGGGGCTGAGTGCTGGAACTTTGGGCCCTGAGTGGGACTTTGGGGACTTTGCTGGGGCTGCTGTTTCTTAGGTTGGCCGCAGTGGATGCAACCACTAACGAGGACCCGTTCCCGCAGCACCCTCCCCTGGAGGTTGGCGTCGTCATTGGTCGCGCCCGTTTGCAATGCAGCTCATTGGATGGAAAGAGCATCGTCAAATCGTCGATTTCATTTTCGACGACGAGAAATCCCGCTTCCCTTCATCTTCACCTGCATCTTTCTCGGCTTTCAAGGTTGTGAGCTGCATCCCCCCAAGACTCGACCTGCAACTACTTGCTGCTTGCATCCGAATACGATTCGATCAAGAGCACGAACACCACCAAACCCAATTGCGACTTGATACGGATTACTCGGGACGTGATCACCATCTTCTGGGGATAATGCTGAGCTGGGCCTTTCGACAATGGACAAGCTGACAAGGTCCACACAACCGCAGAGCCATGACAGGCTCCACTACATTGTAAGCCTTGTTCTGACGTGGACCATCGACGTGGAGCTCGCTGACCAACAACCATCTCAGTCACAATAACTCCGAGACCCGATCTTCACCCATCTCCACCTTCGAGAAGCCGTCCGCCAAGGCTACCACACCTTGGGACAGCGAGCCCTGCCTCTTTCGGGCCACTGATACACGCCCAGGCCCAGGCTATATTGCCCACGAATCTACCATATCGGCTATACCCTCCCTTCGGCCTTCTCAGTGGTGTCAACAGGCGACTTTTCTTTGTCACCGCCCGTGAACCAAACCTCGACAAGAAAAACCAAGACATCCAAGACATCCAAGACGGGAACGCCTTGGAACCACTTGCTCCCAACGCCGGGATGTCGGCACTGAGAGCTGACCTAGGTGTCCTCTCTGGCAAGATGGAACAATTGTTCATCTGTGAGATGCTCATGTCGTTGCTCATCCCGCGCTCTCTCAAGAAGGCTTGGAGATGAGATCATCTACACTGCAACAACTATTCAAAACACCCAGCTGCTCTCCGCCATGACAACACCACGTCCGTGTCTGCGCACCTTGCTCTGCCTTCTCACATACCTGGCACGAGTCCGGGCCTTTGTCCCTCAGACCCAGTGTGATCTGAGTCCCCTGGATCCCCTCAACCACCAGATCACAACATGCCCTCTTCCCATCGATGAGAGTTCTCCGGATACGGCCAATATTCCCTGGACCACTCCGCCCCGCTGCGTCGTCCCCCATTCGATTGGGCTTGGACAAAAGTTCTGCGTCTACACGGACGCCGCCTTCAACCTCGGGACGGGCATCAGCGTTGTCACTCTTGAAGACCACGCTGCCAGTCTTATCGACGCCATCCGCAACCCCATCCCGGCATGGACCGCCCGTCGCCACCTCGCCCCGCGCGGCAAGAGGGACCCCGACTACGAGAAGCACGTCCCGTACCGGGAGGTTGCCATGGAGGGAAAAGGCCGCGGCATTGTGGCCACCCGCCGCATCTCTCGCTACGAGACCATCATGGTGGGCTACCCGGCAATGATCATCGACAACACCTTCCTGCCGGCCGAGGGTGTGGAGGCCCCCGTCGAGAACTGGCGCATGTTTGACCATGCTCTGGAGCAGTTGTCGGACAAGGAACGCTTTCTCGTCGCGGCCTACAGCAAAGGAGGCGATGTCCACGTGGTTGAAGATGTCTTGAGGACGAATGCATTTGGCGTTTTCATTGAAGACAGGGACGCAAAGGCCTTTTTCCCAGAAATCGCGGTAGGCCATCACCCCCATCATTTCTCATGGCTGAAGCAGTGCTAATTCAAAAACAGAGGATCAACCATGCCTGTTCTCCCAAGTGAGTGGCAAACTCTGGGTGCAACGCGAGTGTCAACTAACGAATGCAGCGCATATCCCCAGCTCGTCATGAAAGACTTAGGCATGCGGGCCGTGGCCACGCGAGATATTGAAATCGGCGAGGAGATCACCATCAGCTGTGAGTCATGTTGCCTACCAGACTCAAGTAGTGGCTGACATGCCCTCAGACATACAGTTGGGAATGCCCAAGAGGCATCGCACCCATTCCATGAGCAACTGGGGCTTCAAATGCACCTGTTCTCTCTGCACCCTTGATCCAGAGGAGCAGCACGCTTCGGACGAGAGGCGCGAGCGTCTCGCCGACATCTACGATCTCATGAACAAGCAGAAGACGACGGCAAAGTTGGGAGCGCTCCGCGAGCTGGCCAGCGAGTTTGAGGAGCTTGTAAGGTTGGAGCAGCTCGATGTCAGGTGGGGAGAGTACTACCAGCTGTTCATGGTCATTTTCTTCCACGCAGGAGACCTGGAGGCAGCCATCAAGTACGGGGAAATGTCGCTTCAGCAATCCGAGATCTTTGGGGATCCTGATGGAGTCTTTTGCGGTGGCGTCCGGCGGGACTTGAAGACTCTGTATGAGGTCAAGCGACAAAGAGCTGGTGGCGCCTAGGTGGTGAGCCAGCAAGGCCGTCACCACTGGGCAGGCTTCTGGGAGCCCGGAAGGGAGGTGACTGCGGAACAAGTCATGGATCATGCATGGTAGCTGGTGGTGTCTGGGGTACATCAGGTTGTAGCATGGGACGGCGCTCGAAATGCATGATGTCTTCAAACCTGTTTACCTGGACCGAGCCTCTGAACACAGCCCGACACCATCTCTTCATCCGACAGCGACGACGACCAAGAACTCAACATGAACTCACCACAAAAGGCAATGAACCCATCTGTTTCGGCCATGTCACCGTCACCTTCGTCCCGGAAACCCCGGGTCAAGCCCGCGGTCTGCCAGCGCTCCGATCTGCGCGCCATCGCATCCCTTCAACCAAGATCGCCCCGTGTCACCAAGTCTCACCAGCCTGGCATTCTCATTCTCATCCTCTCCAGTTCTCGGAAATACCAGTTTGGGGCGACCCAATGCCAATTTTCTGGGGAAAGGGGGCGGACGGGCGGGCAGGGGGGGTCTGAGAACTTGAGACGACGTCGATCACACCGGCTCGCTGGCAGCAGAAAAACTGGGTCAAACCCGCGTCCTCTTGCCACGGCCGCTCTGTGGCCCGCCGAAACCATGGGAATTGGCTCGTCGGCGCCATGGGAAAGCGCGAGCAAAACACCCAGTGTCTGATGTCGAGCCGCCAAGGACATCAGCCTTTGCTGGGCCACGCCGATCCGATCGGCGACGACGACAGCACCGGGAACCGAACACCCCAAGGCGCAGAGTACAAAAGGAAGGGGGGATCGCGCGATCCGATGGGAGTCTGTTGTCACTCAGCTCACCCACGCATCTCTTCTCTTCTCTTCTCTTCTTTCATACGATCTGCGATCGTCCTGTCTTTACATCTTCTCTATTAATCCACTCCTTTAATACAACACATCCGACCCGGCGTCGATCACCCCCCAAACCTCTATCAAAATGGTTCGCATTCTGTCCTTCGCCACCATCCTGGCTCGTAAGTTTCCTTCAACCCCCGACGAGCCCGATCAGCACTGACACGCCCCCAGTCGCCGTGACCATCTCGGCCCAGGCCATCCCCAACGTCTCGGGCTCGCGCAACGTCGGCAACGGCAACGGCGGCCAGTTCACCACGGGCGGGTGCGTCAACAACGCCGACTGCCAGGAGGGCTGCTGCGCCAACAACGGCCAAGGCACCGGCATCTGCAGCGGCATCGGCGCCGAGTTCCAGAACGGCAAGCAGGGCTGCGGGTTCGTCGACCCCAACGCCGCGCAGACGATCGCGGCGGCGCAGGCCCAGGTTGAGAGGCAGGGTTTCTAGGTGCATGGCCACCGGGGTGTCTTGGGAGTAGGGGAGGAGGGGGGAAGCATGTAAAGCAGAAGAGAAGCAGCTGGGGCGGAGAGAGTAATGTCATCCGGTTCGAGCTGTGCAACTTGGGTGTTGGAACGTGACTTGGTCTGGGAGGGCTCGGGGAGAACGGCTGTCGTCAAGTCTGGACGCCTGTGATGTTTTGCAGCATGTCCACGTCGACGCTGACGTTGGGCTGTCTTGATCTGAATCGGGGCGACAGCTTGGCCCAGATAAGAGGTAAGTAAAGATGCATTTCAGCGGAGACATGACAGAACTCCATGCCTCAGGTCGTTTCCATAGGCCAAACAGCACCTTGCTCTCTGCACGACGAGGATACAGTCAACGGCCCACTCTACGTCCCAACCTCTCAGCCACTACGTCTATATCATGTATCATGAAAATCCTCAAGGATCACCACCGCATTCCCAACTACCGCTATTCAGGGTGTCCCCTGCCTCCCCAGCAATCCAGCAATATGGGAAGTCGACGACGATGAACCCTCGTACTACCCTCATGGACTACCATGGCCCCGGGATCTTTCCGGAACCTTGCATGAGGAGATAGCCGCGCCATTAACCATCCACTGTATCCAGCACAGGCACAGCACACAAAGACCCGAGCCGCCAGCCAGCGCGCGCCTCGCGACTGCTGGAACCCTCTTATCACCGCTGCGACAACCCCAACGCTGGACCTCTCCCAGCCGTGCTGACAGGTAGCAGTGCATCCGGGACTTGGGGTAGCACCAGTTCGCACTCCGAGCCGGTGCGCCGTCCATCGTTCAGGCTCCGGCGGTGTGTCGAGGGAATCTGAAGCCCACAACCCATGGCACCCCAGCAATGAGTACCGTCAAATGTATCGGGGCCGTGCCGCAGAGCAGATTGCCATCTTGTGCTCGGGGGGGTGGTGGAGAGTGCCAAGACAGATGGGCGGGACGTGGACGTGGACGTGGACTCTGTGTGAATAGCATGTAAGCTTCGGTCTCGCATGTGGCATATCCAGGAAGAGCCGGTGGAAGCTTATATCCTATTGGGTTTTGGTGAGATGGCTTGCGTTGGACGTGTTCGTCCAACATGGAGGCTTCCTGCCGTCGTGGCTGCTCCAGGTTGGTCCTCAACCTGTTGGGGGCGGACTTCCCAACGGAAGAGTTGTTGGCACTCAGCTTTACTATGTTGAGGATCTTGTCGAGGGGCGCGTTTTTTCGCTGGAAGCCAGTCAGTATCTGGCAGCGCAAAATCATGTCGGCAACTGTTTTGTGGGCGGCGTCTGATAATAGCCTGATGTCCTCGACTACGCGAAGGCCAGCGAGTGATATATAAACCCCCGAGGTGGCGCCCCTGGACAAGCTTTCACTGCCAAATGTCTCGCTGCCCTCCAGCGGCACTTGTCCGTGTCTATGTCGTTGTGTTTTGCTTCCACGCGGTGTGTGGTCTCATTGGAGCCAAGTCTTTGGTTCCTGCGGTGCCGAGAGAGCGTACTCGGAGAGATACAGGACAGGCAGCGAGCAATCTTGTAGGCGAGAGGGTACAGCAGCAGGGAACCATGGTCCGCTGGATATCGTTGGCCTGTTGATGTATCTCACAAAGTCCGGATTGGGTCGACAGGCGCCTTCATGTCGGTCTCTTGTGCTACCGAGAACTCTTGTGCTGAACCACGAAACGCATTGTTGAGATTTGTGATGCCGTTCCGCTCGCGGTGGAAGTGCCGTGCATCGTCCATGTCGGCCCCGGAATGCCATCGCCCACACAGGTGCTGCGGGCTCGGCGACGACGACGAGCCATGATATCAGGACGACCAATGGCTGCCAAGGGGGACAGCGGCACCTCCTTTTACCCGGCGGTGCCCTATACAACATCCGAGAGGAGGGTGGACCGTCAATTAATACGACGCTCGAGGACAATTGCCATCCAATGTCCCCATGGCTGCCCGCCGTCTCTTCCTTGCGGGTCAATGCAACACTCGGGGAGCCATGCCACTCCGACGAGCGAATCCGCCTCCCAGGTTTCTCGCCTTTCTCCGAAGATGGGAGGACGGTGATTTATCTGGGCCTCCCGTAGTATGGGAACCGCTTCAGCCTTTTTCGTCCCCTTTTCCCAAGTGCTTACTCCCTACTTTGCGTCGACCTGATAGCCGATGCCGATACCACGCCCTGGTTCCTCATGCACCAAACCGATGTGCGCCCGCTGGCAGCAGCCCTCTGCTGCTTGGTCTGACTGCATGCCAAGACGACTGCATGGCAGCCTCGGGTCCCGCTCCGAGGAACCTGATGCGACCAGGGACGGCCGGCCGGCAGTGGGAGGAGGAGTCTGCTACCCCGAGCCCGGCCGGCTCGAAACGGAGGCCGTCGTGGACCAAAGGCTGGCTGGATGGATTGCCCGGCGCTGAACCAAGGCAAAACGGAGGCCGTGTTGTGTCTGCTCTGACGTGTCTGGACCGCGCCCGATCTGGTGGTTTTAGCTCATGGCATGTTCTGGGGAAAGGGGGGCCATGGCTAGCTGCATTTCGAGGAATCCCTCGTCCGATGTCCGTTTTTCCTTTGGTCCGGATGGTGCCAGGAGGCTCAAGCAGGCGAACATTAGCCCAAGAGCTTCTTTTCTCGACATGGGCGGGGGATTGGCTGGCTCCGCAGCGCCTTCGGCAGAGGGGATGGAACCAAGACGCTCAGGACGCGGAGGCGAGTTGCTTGGCGGATTGCCCGCACCACCACGGCCGCCAGCACTCCCAGGGCTCGGGGGGCTTGGCTACACCACCGGTGTGCGGCCTGATCCAGGAACCAGTGAGCCAGCGTGCCCAGCGTGGCAGCCGGCGTCATGCCGTGCGGTGCTGCTGCGGCGGCAGGGAATCGAGGGTGCGAGGATGCGAATTGTGCCAGTTCGGCATGCCACCGGCGGATGGGGACATGGGATTTGCTTGCTTGTGCCATACCTATAGGGGGCCCGAGGCCCGGGGCGAGGGCGCACGGCGTCAGTCGCCAGACCGACCTGACGGCGATGCGATGCGATCGATAGATGAGGCCATCGGGGAGCCTGTCCCAGCGAGATGGTCCATGAACCCTTGGGTGGTGACAGGTCTGCCGTCGTCGCCGACCCGAGCGAGTCCGTCCCGGCACCGACCAACTCGTGATGTCGCCCTCCGGCACCCGGCCGCCCGCGCGTCGTGCCATGTGGCTTGAGAAACGACCGATTGTTGGACTGCTGGGCGCGCATCGCCAACTCTGCCTCTCGCCCGGCTGCTGCCAATGGCGAGCATGTTTCCCATCGGTGACGCAACAGGCGTAGTCTTGGACTTGGTGCTAGGGGCTGGGCTGACGGTGGAATTCCTGCATTCTCGATGTGCGCCCGCGTCGATCGCCAGCAATCGACCCTCTCTGCCTCTCCAAGCAGAGTCTCGGCCGGCCATTGCTAGTTTCAGACGTGCTAGACCTGCTGGCCATGGTCGGCTGACCTTGCTGCCTGCCATGTCTCCATCGGCCCGGTGGAGATGGAGGTTGGAGAGCGAGGGACGGGACCTTTTGGACAAAAGCAGAAACACTGTGTTTTTTCAGGGTTGATGGGGCTGTTTGCCCAGTGCTTGGGGGCGGGCGGCATCGAGATTCGGCAGCGGGGAAAAGCGCAGGGCATTGCATTCAAGCAGGCCCGCCGCCCCGATCAGTTGGGGTGCACGAAAGCATGGCAGACAGCGGGCAGCTGTGCTTGCCCTGACAAACAACGAGCGCATATGCCACTGCCAGATGAGATGAGCGGCGCAGGAAAGCACATGGAAAGCATGGCAATCGCGACGTTGGAACTTGTTGGAAGGGACTGTGGGGAAAGGGATGAACATGTGCTGCCCAAGCTTTGCGGGGAAGTGGAAAACCGAGAAACATTGTCTCCGTCGACTCCGTCCATCTGAGATCTCACCGGATGGGAAATCCGGGGATTGTGGACTCGTTCGCTCCAGAAAAACCTGGGGCATGTGGACTCGTTCTTTGGGAGTCGAGACCGGCCCCGAATCGGCCGAGGAAGGAGTCCACTGGGCTGATGGTGTTTGTTTTTTTGCCTCTGTGGGTTCGCGATGCGAATCTGGGGAAGGGGAAGGGGGCCGGGCCGGGGTCGCTGCCATAGCGGCGGCGGCAGTGGGGCCGTATCTGCCCCGGAAGCTTGGAGGTTGGGGCTTGATCTGACGCCTGCATCGCAGGAGGTGTCAGACCCGTCACCGGCCGTCAGACGTTTCCACCTTCCATTTTGGATGCCCCAGCAGCTGTCGATGATTCGATACTGCAACTGTACCGGGCTGCAACTGCACAATTGAACCAAACATGCAGAGCAGCGGCGTTGGGCCGCCCACTGGAGAGAGGGAGAGGGGAGAGTGCCCGTTTGTACCTTCGGCCCGTCAGCTTTTGGGGCGTTGGAGGCATGGACGCCTCCATTCGAGTCCCGTCCGACGTGGCCAGTTGTTGTGTTCAACTTGCCCGACCCGAGCTGGCCTCCATCATTGGGAGATGTTTTCCGGGCTCCTACCAAACGAGCAAACTTCCTCAGCCCATCCATCATCCATCACAGCCCTCAGCTCAGCTCGGCGCCCAACACGAGTGACGAAATGCAATGCACACGGCGGTTTTTGATGCGCGACACCAACATTGGAGAAACCGACTCGGCGACACGGGAAACCGAGCACACCCTCCCACCCCTTCCTGGCCTGGCGGCAACCCCCCGCATGCCACCACCATTCTCCGCGCCAAGTCGTCCTTGGTACACATTTGGCCGAGTCGCGTTTCCAGAAGCATTCGCTAGAGCCAGCTTCCCTTCGTCCGTCGTCAATCTACCGTATCCGTACCTGGGCCGACACTCCGCCAATGCTTGCTGTCTGTCTCGGGGGCACGCCGCCCACCACCCATCATTTCCGACACCATACTGTGTACGCAGTACCCAGGCTGCCAGGCTGCCAGGCTGCCAGCAGGACACCGCTTTGACGACGCCGATCCACGCGCGAAACAATGTTGAATGACAATCCACCACGTGGGAGATTGGCCCAGAGAAACACAAGGCATGGCAACCGCCGTGTCCACCTCGGTCAGGACTCAGCAGGTGTCTCCAGTGCCCACAAGACAAGAATATCTCGACGGAGCAACAACCCCAAGATCCCCGAACCCCCCTCTCGGCTGGTGGCCGGTGGACGGCGGGGAAGTGGGTGCGGGAGGTCGAGCGACGACGACGCACCCCTGCGACACCCACAAGGCCGCCCCGGCACCTCGCAAACCCTATCTTGCCCTGAGAGCTGCCATCCACGCTATCCAGTATCCCCTCCCGTCCGCATCGCCGCGCATGCGTGCGTGTGGACGTGTGCTTGTGTGCTCGCAGCAGCACCAGCAGCACCAGCAGCCACTGCCAGTCCATCGCCGCCCTCTGCCCACCACCACGGACAACTTCCGCCGAGTTTATCCATCTGCCCGAAAGCTTCAACCGGCAAAACCGTTGGTGGCGGCCACGTGTGGGGAACGATTGGGGTTGCCTCGGGCTGCTTGGCTCGCTTGGCATCGACCCTCTCCTGTTGGCCTGCTCGGAGCTCTGCCGCTGCCCTGCCCGACCATCGTCGGATCGCGTCTCTCTCGTGGGACATTGGTCCCTCCGCCAGGTTTCGATGCCAAAAAAACACCGTCCACCGCCATGAAGAAGGATGTGGAGAGATGCCAGCATGCTATGGATACGGAGCAGTATGCTACTGCCCCCCAGACTTTGGATACGACAAGCCAAGCCGGCCACATTGCACAGATTCGTTCAGATCCGAGCCTCTGCCCGTGGCGCCTGGGCTGGACGACTGCGTACACAGTAAAGTCTCAAGAGACTTGGTTCAGCTGCAACAACCCCGCGTCGAATCTCGCGCCCGCCCACATCCCTCGCGACGCTACGCTCCCACGGCTCCATACGTCCCATCCCCGTCGTCGACTCGTCGTCGTTCCCCGTCGCGCAAGTCCACCACCACCACCACATCTTTCCGCCCGCCCCTCCTAAAAAAGGGTCATGCAGCCAAGACGGTGTGCCTCTTGGCCAACGCCGGTGGATTGGCCGGCCCATGGTTACGCATTCCGCGCTCGACTGCTGGACCCTGTTTTGCTTATCCTTCATCAACGACGTCTCGTTGTGGTCCACTGCCCCGAAGTTGCTGAGCCATATGCGGAGGGTGAGTGATACTCTACCTGGCTTCATGTCAGACCGAGCCGTCAGTCCTGGACTCTTACTAGCCGCTCGGCGAAGCTCCGTGCATCTCTCACAGGCCTGCGACCGCCGGCACCACGCTGCCACGACAGTCCGCCAGAGGGCCGACGGGCTCTCCCACCCCGCCGCAGCAGAGAGGTGCACTGCTACGGTAGTGAGCTGTGTCTCACTCCGTTGACGTTCCGGGGACGGAAGGGGGGGTGGTCGTGAAGATCGTTGCCCGTTTCGATGTCGCCAATCACCTCAGCCCGCACAGCGAATGCCAGTTTTCTTGTGTTCCCCGACAAGATAATCGCCGCTGTGTCTATCAATAATTCGCCGATGGCTGAAACCTTTGCGCACTTGGCCGCCTGCTTGCTTCGCCCTCTGCTGCTGCAGCTTCCTACCTCGTCTCCTCGTGAGCTCGTCTCGAGAATACCTAAAAGGGATCATCTACGAGGGAAGCAAACGCAAGACAGAGGCCGCTGTGCGATATGGTTGGGGAGGCGAGACAAGTGCTCGTCTCGGTCTCATTGTTTCGTCATACCCGCGTTTGGACCATGTCCGTTCCTCTTTTGGGAGAGTCTTGGGGTCCGTTTTCTTCAGTTTCTCCCCTCCCCTCGTCGGGGTCAGGTCGAAGGATGCGAGGCGGTCTGCACGAATACAGACCGTAATTCCGCCTCCGTTGCAGCCCACCTGGGACCGATCCACATCTCTACTTTCCCTCTACGCGGCCTGCCATTGAGCCGGGGGTGGGATGGCTTTTTCCAGGACAGACGATCCCAAGCGCCAAAGATTGTGGGATTGCGTCTCACGGGCCAGCGTGCCATGGGAATTTACCAAATGATATTGCCCATCCCAGCGCTGCAAGTGCTGGCAGGGGTGTTGGGGAGGGGCGCCGCCCCCCGAGGTGTCAACTATATAAATCCAAGACAGCCCGTGACAGCTTCTTGTCAAACCCGACCCGGAGCCTCTCCTCACCCCCCCCGCCCCTTCTCTCCACGGCCTTCCCGAGTCCCTGGATTCCCTCGCGAGCAAGCAAGCTCCCGAGTCCCGACAGTTCGACCTCTCCGCATCCGCTGCCACCCGGCCTTCTCCCCGCCGATCACGCCGTCATGGGTGCCGCCGCCGAGGTGTCCCCGCCAGACATGCCGACCACCGAGTCTGACAGCGTCAACAACGAGAAGGGCGCCGTCACCAACTCCGACTATGCCGGGAACTCTGACCGCATCGAGTCTGCCGGCTGGGATGAGTCGACGAGCAAGGCGCTGATCCGCAAGATCGATTGGCACCTGATCCCCTTCCTGGCGCTGCTCTACCTGCTCTCCTTCCTCGACCGCACCAACATTGGCAATGCCCGTCTTGACACGCTCGAGAAGGACCTCGGGCTCTCGGGCCTGCAGTACAATGACGCCTTGGCCATCTTCTTCCCCTTTTACGTCGCCGCCGAGGTACCTTCGAACATGGCCATGAAGCGCTTCCGCCCTTCGATCTGGATCCCCTCCATCATGATCGCCTGGGCCCTGTGCTGCACTCTGATGGGTATCGTCAAGAACTACCAGGGCCTCTTGGTGTGTCGTGTGTTTTTGGGTATCGCCGAGGGCGGTTTGTTCCCCGGTGTTACGTACTAGTAAGCCAGCCTGTGCCATTGTTGGTTTCCGTGCCGCGACGCTAACCGAGAGCTCCCTCGCAGCATCACGATGTGGTATAAGCGCCACGAGTGCGGCTTTCGCATGGCCATCTTCTTCTCGGCCGCCACGGCTGCTGGTGCTTTCGGCGGTCTCCTGGCCCGTGGCATTGTTGAGATGCGCGGCCTTGGCGGGCTTTCGGGCTGGCAGTGGATTTTCATTTTGGAGGGTATCCTTACTTTCGTCGTCGGTATGTGTCTACCTTGTTTGTTGTCGCTGAAGATTGGATCCCGCTGACTGCTGGCAGCCATCATCGCTTTCTGGGCCATGAACGACTACCCGGCCACGGCCAAGTTCCTGACGGAGCCGGAGCGCGAGGAGGTCTTGGCTCGTCTCAAGCGCGACCGCTCGTCGCTCGCCGACGAGTTTGACATGCAGTACTTTTGGGCGGCCGTCGGGGACTGGAAGATCTGGGTGCACATGTTCATCACCATCGGCGTCTACACCGGCCTCTACTCGTACGCCCTCTTCCTGCCGACGATTGTTCGCGACCTCGGCTACAAGAACGAAACGGCCCAGCTCATGACGGTGCCTCCCTACATCGTGGCCTGCGTCTTCTGCATCAGCGCTGGCTGGCTCGCTGATAGGCTCGGCCATCGCGGCCTCTTCATGATGTTCTTCATGTGCATGGCGTATGTCCAACTCTCCCGCCTTCCACCCTCCCTCTCTTTGAACTCGTCCGCTAACCTACATGATAGTATCGTCGGTCTCATCATGTTGATTGCGACGCAGAACCCTGGTGTCAAGTACGCGGGCTGCTTCTTCTTGGCCTCGGGCATCTACCCCAACGTGCCGCAGGGTGTGGCTTGGAACGGCAACAACATTGGCGGCTCGCTCAAGCGCGGTGTCGGCATCGCCATGCACGTCGGCTTTGGCAACCTCGGCGGTACCATCTCGGCCTACCTGTACATCTCCAAGCACGGCCCGCAGTACTACTCTGGCCACGCCACGCTCCTGGCCTGCCAGGTTATGGCGCTGATCCTCTCGGGCTTCATGACCATCTACCTCCGCCGCGAGAACGCGCGCCGCGACCGCGAGTTCAAGCCGCCCAGCGAGTACACCGAGGAGGAGCGCGTGGCGGAGAGGCACAAGGGCGACAACGCCAGCTTCTTCCGGTACACTGTCTAAGTCATTTGTTTTGCATGCGGCCTTGGCGCTACGGCGACGGCCAGGATGGTTGGGGGGGGGGGCGATGATTCGTGTATATCTTTCCGGTCATGGTACATGGGGGGAAAATGGGTGGGGATGGGGGCTTAGTCCTTTTGCTGTGTGTGTGGACCAGTAATGCGAGAGAGAATGAACAACGTCGGCATTATGGCACATGGTTTCATTTCTGTCGTCATGTCGTGTCTGGCGAGCTGCGGTACCTTGACCACCAGGGTCGTTCGACCGTGCACTCACTGGACAGGGACCGGTCCCAGCAGTCGGGTGGGTTTGATGATCCAAGAAGGGTGTGACGGCAGCCTGCCTGCTGCTCTTCTATTTATTGGGACATATCACACGCAGCTCATGGGACCTGGCATGCGGTGAGCCGTGGGGCTGGGTCCAGCGCAGCCGGGACGCGGCTGGTTGCGACAGGCATCGAGGCTACACGCTGGCCGGCGATGTCGTTGGGTCAGCCCTACTTTTATATCCTTGCGTCTTGACCCAATGGGGGCGGGAGGAGGTGGCAAGTGCCGTCGATGTTATGTCTATTTCCGTCTTGGTATGTGGTGGGCGAGATGTGCGAGTGGGGAGGTAGGTGGCTTGCGTCAGTCACGGCAGGGCAGGACAAGGCAGGGCAGGGCAGGACTTTGATGTTTGACCACATTGGATGGCACGACATGGCATGGCATGGCAGGATTGGTGGAACTGGACCAACTGGTTGGCGGCGTCCGAGGGGAACCTACCGGGTTGTCTTTTCCACTGCCTGCCTGGGTTGGTGAGATCACCCACTTCCCGGGCGCGGTGGAGAAGAGGTTTGCTGGTCTTGTCCTTGTCCATCTGGACGGGATGTTTTGGAGCCTTCATGATCCATGGTGCCTCACAGGGATTATCTGATGATGGGGCTGTATCTGCCTGGGGCGGTCCAAGTCAAGGTCGGGCTGGTGTGTGTGTGGGCAGATAGAAGCGAAGGGGGAACCGTGAATGGAACATGAGGAAGAACCGGATAGTTTGGTCTTGCCGTTGGTGGGAAGGAAGAGAAGATGAACGGTTTGTCGGAAGTTTGCTGCCGTAGAGCGCGGGCCCATCGCAAATAGGCCTCGCGGTGGCATCCATGATCCGGGTTGAGAAAGTTGTGTGTGACCGAGGTTGGTCTACATGCTCCTCGGAGGGTAGTCACCCCCATCTCTGAGTGAGCGTGCAGGTTGAGGAGCATAGGTTCACTCCAAAGGGTGCATGAGCGCTCCACTCATGGGTGGGATTTTCTCGCAAGCCAATCCATCAACACCAAAGCGTCAGTGGTTTAGTGGTAAAATCCATCGTTGCCATGTGCAACATTCGATGGGCCCCGCGTTCGATTCGCGGCTGACGCAAATATGCTTCATTTTTTGGTTTTCTGGGAAACTAAAACTGCCTTTCTTTTTGCAAACCTTATCAGGCATGTCCTGCTCGGGATGGTGACTGGAGGGACCATAATACCATTTCAAGCATGTTTGACTCTCGTGTGTCTTGATTACAGTTGCTTGTCCTGAGAGCTGCAAATTCCCCGGGCCCGTGGTCGGCGTTGAGGTGATGTTTTGGTCTTCGCAGATGTTGTTGGCCCACTGCAGTTGTTTTCAGTCATGACCGGGCAATCAATCGAGTGGTGTGCTCCAGCACAACGAAGGTGTTCTGCCTTTGGTGTTCTTTGCCGGCGGTCCTATTTAGGGGACCTTTCACCCTCTTCCTCCGTCCCAGCCATTAGTCCCTGTGTCTATGATGGGGCTCCTCTCGGTGCCTTCCATGGTGTGTCGGGCATATTCTTGAGTGTCGAGCCAGGCAAAGGCCAATGACTCCAGTCTGTCAAGAGACATCGGCGGCGTTTGGTCACATATCTCAGGGTTGGAAATCCTCGGAGACATACATCACCCATTATTGGTGAACAATGCTGGCAATGTCAGCGATGCCTTGCTTTTGACTCTGGAGTCTGAAGATGATGAGGTTGTGGTGAGTAGCTCGAAGTGTCCAGTGGTCAGGAACCTGGCGACATATCATTGATGCCAGCCCGGAATTCACCACCATCTGGTTCCTTCTCTCAGTACCTCGGGTGGGTAGTCTCAGCCAGCTTCCAAAGCGAGGGCATTCAATGTTTTCTCACCCCTTGAGAGACCCGACGTGTTGCGAGTGAAACAGTGGCAGACAGAGTGGCTGTTTGAAGGGACCCTGGCCGCGTCTTCGACTCCAGGTCTGGCTCTGGCTCGGCGATTGAATTCTCAAGGACGATTCAGGCCAGAGGCCATCTCGCTGCCAGGGGTGGATACCTACCTACCCACCTATCAGTCCGGTAATGACAGATTGAATGGGTGGTGTCCCGTTTGCCGTGTCCCGTTTGCCGTGTCCCGTTTGCCATGATCTGGCACCTCCCAGAATTCACTTGCCCCCGCGGCCTCTTTCCATCCCATGTAAGTTTGCGTACACACGCACCTTCACTCGTCGACTCCAACTCCACCGTACCTACCTGCCCGTTCACCATCTCATCAACTGCCAGCCAATAGCGCGGGGCCGTGCTCAACTGACTGGAAAATCCACTCTCGCTCGATTCCAACTTAACCTTCCCCCGTCTCCCCAAACCAATTCCTGCTTCCACTCTCCAACCACAGCCGCGCCGGTAAAACTCTGCTCAGGTCTTCCTTTCCTCTACCCAAGACTTCCTCCCGCTCAGCTTCCTCTGCCATCGCGGCCAAGCCTACCCACAACAACCTCAGCAATGAGGCTCTTACCCACGGGGATGAGGACCCTTTGGGTTACTCTCCTTCTCGGCCTCGCCTCGGCCGCGCCCCCCTTGTCCCCTCGTTCGCTCGCGCCGGCAGTTGTCGACTGCGGATGTACCACCGGAGGCAGCACTTCGACATCCACCCCCTCTGCTGTTCCCGCCTACAGCTCCACGGTCGAGACCATCTATTTTACGTCTTTTCTGTCCTCAACCACTGCTAATGGCACCACGACGCCTTCTGCAGTCCCCGCCTTCAGCTCCCCCGGCGACACCCTCTCATCCACGTCCATTCTGTCTTCGACGACTGCCAATGGCACTACGACGTCGCTGTCTAGCTCGACACAGAACGGAGCTGTCATCCCGCTCTACCCCAGCTTGACATCCACCTCCTCAGTCTCGCCATCGACCACGGTATGTCCCACAGCATCATCCCCCCTTCTTCAAGCTCTCTGGCTAACTTCCCGCAGGGTTCCACATCAGCCTTGGCATCTACGACAAAGACATCCCCCACCTCGTCTCACCAGTCGACCGGTGTAGGTGGCACAACATCCGACTTAGGGGGTTCCAGTGGCCCGGCCAGCGCACTGGTGTCATCTTCGGGTGCCACCACGCCAGCCGACCTGTCGACAACCACACAGTCTACCAAGCCATTCTCATCCGCTCTTACCTGGTCTGGTAGTAACGCTACTTCGTCGAACACTACAAATACCACCGTCGCTGGCGCTTTGCCTTGGTCAACTTCCAGCACTTCCCACTCGTCATCCGCATTGAGCGAGTCTGATTCTTCCTCCCCTACCCCAAGCACCACGGGCAGCTATTCCGGCACGTCTGTCACGGCTCTGTCATCCACCACTTCAGCCGTTGCTAGCTCACCACCTACGGGGAGTGATTCCTCCATCATGGCCTCGAGCACCGAACAGACTACACAGCCATCGGCCGATTCTTCCTCTTTTAGCTCCATGCCGACTGGTGTCGGCTTCAGCTCCATGACCGCCACCCCCACTTCTCTGCCTCCCTCTGCGTCTGGCTCCACCTCAACCGACCATGCTGCCTCGTCCATTCAGCCTCAGATCACAGCTTCTGCTGAGTCCATGGCCTCTGCTGGGACCACAGCATCTTCTGTGATACCAGCCGCTGCTGGGACACCAGACTCTCCTGGAACACCGGCCTCTGCCGAAGCACCACCCCCTGCCGAGACGCCGGAACCAGACACGACCTGCCCATGGGGCGTTGGCGGACATGGTCTGGCCCATCGGCGAGGCTGTACCGAGCCAGAGGATGATGGCGTCTTCCACGGATTTGTCGTCCCTTTGATGTCTGTCATGATTGACGGCCAGAAATACACGGGGCTGACTCCTGAGGCCGATCCTTTCCACGTCGTTCTATCGGACGGCTCAACGGCTTGGATCACCCAGCATACGATCACGGTGAACGGGGAGACAGCACAGCTGCCCGAGCCGGGCAATCTCACTCCCGAGGGAACCGTTTTGTCCGTCAATGGCTGGGAGGTCACGGTGGCCGAAGCAGAGCACAGCAATGCCTACTTTGACCCAAGCGCGCACCCGGGTCTGGATCTTTACACCTTTTTCAACAACGCAATCAGCAAGGTGTCCGCCACGACTGACAGCGCAGTCGATGGCCTATCCAAGATTGCCGGCACCCTCATGGGAGACGCTTTGTCAGTTTCGGCAGCAGAGCTGGCTGGCACTCCTGGCGTCGCCTTGGACGGGTTCGATTTGTCCAGCCCTGCAGCTCGAGCGGCTTTTGCGAGTGGAGCAGGAGCGTTGGACGACTTCATTGATTCCGTGGAGATGATGGATCTGAGCCTGAATATGGTCAATACTGATCTTTCCAACGGGGTGCTTGATCCACGCATCGCTGAGATGGGCCGGGTATTTAACTCGATCTCCGGCAGACCAACCAAAATCCAGATCATCAGGAATGAGTTCATAAACATGCGCCAAGCCGCCGGGACCTTCGCCTCGGACGGCGCAAAATTGGGCAAGGACATTCTCTCAAAGTTGATCACGGCACTCAGAGGAAAGTACAAGGCGGGGGTCTTGTTCTCTTCTCCGGTTTTCACAGCGTGGATCATCGACCTGTACATGGTACGAGACACCTTTCCGCCTGTTCCAGCCCCAGGCAACTCGACAGGCAACTCAACCGAGCCGGCCAAGAAGCCTTTCAAAGATACCGAGTGGAAGTGGTTTGCTCAGACGGATATGCCCATTCCCCTCTTCCATATGTTCACCAAGATGCTCGACGGAGGCGAGGGAATCAAGTCAAACGCGGTCTTAGGGGTCCACACAACCGGACCAACGTACTACACGACCATGAACGACTCCTTCGCCATCATCTTAAAACACTTTCCTCTGATTGCCTACATGGACAGGATGAAGACATGGGAGGAGCAAATTGAGTACGACGACAAGTACTTTTGGCTTGACACTCCCTTTGACCCCAACTCTGGAGACGGCCCCCCGCCGTCAGCCAAATATCAACAACGTGAGAGCGTTCCTTTAAATCTTCAGCCTCGAGCCCTTATCGAATCTGATCGCAGGGAGTCTTACAAGCACCAGATGATGGTATCCTGGCAGAAGAAGTACACCTACGATATGGGAGACCCGGATGAACCAACATACCTGAGGGATGAGTCCGAGGGTGATGGTGCCACAATCTTTGTGATAGACTCGGGGATCGACATTTCGGTTCCCAAGCTACAGGTAATGTCTTTCTTCCTTGCACTGTTCTATATACCGGGGCATGAAAGGTTTCAGTCTCTAACCCCCGAGCGCAGACGGAGTTCCGCACCGCTGGCAAGAACCCAGACGACTGGATATACAACATGGGCAATGCCATAACTCTGCCAGATCCCGCCCTCAGGCCGATCGGCTGGACAGCATGTCCAGAAGACACACAGGACTCGCATCACAACATCTGGGATAATCATCATCAGGCAGCGAAGGGGCACGGCACTCCAGTTGCGGCGATTGCTGCAGGGACTAATTTCGGCATTGCGCCTAAGGCTGACATCTACTCAATCAAGTTGATGCAATGTGGGTGGAGGCTTGACGCAGCGGGTGACAGGGAGATTAGGACGATGGGTATAACCCCGCGGGCTCTAAGAGAGGCTACAGACCGGGTTGAGAGGATCGTCAAGCAACGAAACCTCCAAGGAAAGGCTGTCATGAACCTTTCATGGGGTAAGTATCTTTTCCCCCGAACTTTCCGTGAACTACACACGCCCGGTCCCCTACAGCTGCTAACATTCAGGATGCAGGAGCCAAAACCGCAAGGTTTCAGAGACAAGTCACCCCGCGAACGATCAACACAAACGACGTTGAGGACATGTGGGAGCGCCTTATGAAGATGAGTGCCGCGAACGGAATCATCATGGTGACAGCAGCGGGCAATGATGGAAACTGGCCGCCGACACATCCCGGCGACAATATGAATCGCGTATTTATCGGCGAGGAGTTCCCCGGGCGTTACTCACGACCGGACAATGAGCTCATTGTAGTTGGGGGAACCAGCTGGCAAGGGAGATTGTGGACCAGGACCTCTCAACCGGGGTTCGTCATGACAGGGCGGCGTGGGCAAGAGGTCGTCATTCAAGACCAAAACGACCCCCGGTTGGGACCTGACCACCTTGTAGGCAACATCGACATCTATGCCACAGCAGATTTTGTCGAGAGCCCTATGGCGGGGAGTGGGGTGCGCACGATGAATCAAGGTACCAGCTTTGCTTGCCCTCAGGTTGTAAGTTTGAAACCGCTGAACTGGCCGAGCTTACGGCAAAATCAGAAACTAACGGTTCGTATCCAGGCCGGGCTGATTGCTTATTTGCTGATGAAGCCCGATACCCGTCAGGACTGGGTCTGGGATGTGCAAAGGAATCAGCAAAAGCTCTGGGGTACGCGGATGAAGGAGTTGCTTCGGGATCTGTCGTGGTCCCATGTCAGAGACGCCGACATGATCCCATTACAGTCTAGGCCGTGGCCTCAGGAGTGGAAAATGCCCAAAGTCAACATAGCGTACAATGGTGTACATGGCCCACAAGAGCGTCAGTCTACCCAGGGCTACTCGCTTTTCTGATTGCTGGGGTGCTAACGCGGAATACAGATCTGCCTTGGCCAGACACTTCAACCGCCTCGTCATCATCTTCTTCTGCGCAACCAACGCCCGCACCACTGTCTTCCGCACCAGGATCGCAATCGTCTCCAAATCCGACCCCTGGCTCGTCAACACCCACCGGCAGCACCACACCCACTGCCACCGGTGGAAGAACGGCAACTCCCACGACGTTCTGGTCCACATCCACCCGCAGCACTGTATCGTCGACGTCCACCAGCAGCACTGCATCGTCGGCATCTACCAGCACTGCAGCATCGTCAACGTCCACCAGCAGCACTTCATCGTCGACGTCCACCAGCAGCACTGCATCGTCCACTTCGACCCGCTCGAGTACCTCGTTTACGACCGTCGCTCCCTGGACAACGCTTAGCGTGACATTTGCTAGCTTGACGTATCCTGTCGGATGGACAACGACAACGACGCCCTCAACAACGACGCCCTCGACAACGACGCCCTCGACAACGACGCCCTCGACAACGACCGCTGCAACAGTCACCCCCGTCCCAAAATACGTTCTGAGCTACGACTTCTTCTGGGTCTGGCAAGCATGGGGTGACGGCACGCAGCTATGCTGGTGGACCGGCGTCAGCGCGGACTCGAGGGTGAATCCGGAAGGCATAGAACCTGGCAGGTCAAGGTGCGACATCCGGAGGCCTAACTGGGATTACACGACGCCGGATGCCGGACCCATATGTGACATCAACCTCTCAGACAACATCACGGAAAAGTGGTACAATACCGACGGATGGGGTCAATGTTACTACGAGAGGATCTCGGAAAACGATGGGGGCGTCGTTGGACAGCTGACCCAGTGCGATCATAGACCAGAGTCTAGTCCTGGGAACATTAGCTGCAAGGTGTCGGGAAAGCTGGCGGGACTCTGCGATGAGCTCCCGTACGGGAGGTCTACGTTGGCATATCCAGTAGTACGGTGCGAGATGGAGTACTATTGAGATGGCAGTGGAGAAGAGAGAGAACTGGTGCGGGATAAGTCTGAGATCTTTGCTCAGGACATGATTGGGATTTGCGAGGAGAAAATTAGATGGCAGTTTACGACCAGGTAAAGGAATGCTATCCACCTATGTATCCGGCGCGAGTTCGATTGTCGTCTTTGCCATTGCCTTCGATAGGGGGATGTAGATTTGATCTTTTGCTCAACTACTGCTGCATGCCAGCATGAATCGAGAAAGGAAAGTCAGAAATGCTATTGACGGTAGGGAAACCCCGAATGCTCTGAATAAACGCTGAAAACACGATGCCACTCCAAGCCCCCATGTCACCCTTGAACCAAAACATCTTCCCACTGCAGAATTCCGAGGCGCTCGATCTCAGCCTCCTTGATCGCCTCCAGGTGTGGCAGCGTAGCTTCATCCATGTCCTCCGGGACAAGGTCAAGGCACACATGGACGAGAAAGCCCCTCGGGGAGTCTCCGGTGGCGGGAACTAACAGGAAGTCAGCATGGCTTGGCCTCATCCAATCCAACGATTCAAATGATGCTGCTCACAATGCTGGCCATTCGGCGAGCCGTGCCACTGGTTGTGATGCCACTTCCCACCCGCAAACACATTGCTCGCATGCCCGGGGGCTCCATGAAATGCCATCAGCGCAATGACAATCGGCAAATCGCCGGCGAGGCCTTGCGACGCGGGCAAGTTCTGGACAGCCCGCGGAAGACGATTCTCAAACGCCCGAGGCACCAGCGACGGCATCCAGGAGGGCGCTCGTCCCCCCACGTAGGGAGTGCCACGGACCCCGACCGTAGCTCGGGATACTCCATAATCGTCATTGATAAAATGCAAGAGGTTCCAGCTGTACAGGTGGTCGGGAAGATGGCCCTCGCCGCAGGCACACCTGCGCCGGATGACGGAGCCAAGCGAGGCGTCCTCCTGCAGCACAATGATGGGCACAAACGGCGAGCAGGCAAAGACCGAGTGCTCCAGGTACTGCGGCGGGAAGCCGTTGTACATGGGGATGTTGGGGTTGAAGACGTCCAGCATCCGCTCCGGGTACATGGCCACGTATTGGTCGTACTCGGGGTTGCGGCGGGCGATGCATCCTCGGCCGGGACTGCCGTCCTCCATGGTTCCGCGGAACCATTCAAATTCGGGCGCCGGCGTGACGACGCCGTTGCGGTACCGGAATACAGATCCGGCCAGCTCGGCGTGATATGATCCTGGGTCGGTCGGGGGCATGTAGTTAAACCATTGGTCGACGTCCCTCATTCCATCCTCAAAGTCGAATTCGTTCACCACAAAGAGAAAGGAGGCGGCGGTGCCGCGGCTGCTGGATGAGCCCGAGGAGGCTTTGTGCGAGCGGCTGCTCTCCTTTTGCTTCCCGCGGCTGCTGTGGGAGCTCTTGTGCTTGTCCTGCTTGGGGGTCAGGGATGTTTGCTGACGAGGTCAGCTCAAGGAGAGGCAAACTTACGGGACCGAAACCCATGGCGGATTGGTGACGGGCTCGAGGCGTGCCTTGAGTAGGATGTGATGGATGTGCTGGGAGGAAGTGGTGGCCTAGCAGTTCAAGTTGTCCGTCACTCGGCACCTACCTGGAGCTCGGGATGACGGTGTCGATATATACGACGAGGACCCTTCTCCCTCCGCTGCCAAGCCCAGCAAGTGGGTGGGAACACCGACGCCCATCGTTGAGATGCCCAACCCACTACGTGTAAATGATGTGATGAATGAGGATGTCGGGCTGACGTGGATGCGTGTCCGTCAACCTGTCTTGAGGTGAAAGAAAGGATGGAGGGTAGGAGCGGTTGACTTGGGTGTCAACACCATATCAGACGCTTCTCCGGTTGAGGGTATGGCACCGCTCATTTCACACGGAGCCCGACCAGAACGCTGGGCATTTGGCATCCCTCTTCTCGAGAGGTCAAGGACGAGAACGGTCTCCGGTTCGTCGTCTTTTATTCGGGGGTCTCCGTTGCCAGCATCACGGGTGCTTCTTGTCCATGTTGCTTGACTCATGATTCGAGCTCGTCAGATACAGATAGCCGGATATGGCGCCGATGTCGACCAGGAGGGTGCCCGCGGCAGATCGATGATTGGAGATTACCACGATGGGAAAGCGTCGAGCTCCCATGCTGTCTTCCCTCTCCCCTCTCCATGGTCCTCTGCCACATCCCGTTGTCCCTTCTGCTCGTCCCTACCCCATCCAACCTCTCGTGCTGGGGGACGAAGCTGACTGTTGATCTCGAGGTCCCGTACGACCTGGGAATCCCCTCGCATACGGCAGATCTGCGAATACCCACAGAGCATGGGCATGCTCCCCCCGCATCCTGTCCCGCAGATGACTTGAGCGACGTGGTCTCGGCCTGGGCTAGGAGCCGAGCCATTCGTGGAATTGGCTGCGAGCCATGCTTCAGCTCCCTCCACTTGACCAAGGTTTGTCGGGGTGCAGTCGAGCGCATCGTGGATCGACCAATCCCAAGAGGATCGTTGCTGCGGAAACCAATCAGGGGGGAGCGAGAGCCCAAAAAGCAAGAATGGAAGCTGTGAAACCTCATCAGATACTTGACGCCCAACTTCGTCCAGCTGCTGTGGTTCCCAACACACACGGCAGATACTGGCATCCAGACGGGAGGGACACGGCATACCAGTAGACCTTTGGAGGAGGCCATCGTGGAGGAGGACAAGCCACCCATCGAGATGGGGAGGAGGACGGAAAGGGCATCTCGTGAGCCTACGATAGCTCGGTGTAACGAAAGTTTGGCGCCCGGATACCAATGGAAAAGGGTTTGGGCGGCCATGAGGAGGGGTGGACCCCCGCGTCCGGATCTTGGTGGTGACGGTTCGGGATGCCACGAACGACAAACCGGCGCAAAGAGCGGATCGTGTAAGGGCAGCTGGGAGGTGACTTCCCGTAGCTTGGCGAGGTCCAATGCCGACAGTTCCGAAGAGATCGAATCCAACCTCACCCGCGCGATGCGGCCACTCCCCCCCCCCCCCAAGGTAGGACCAAGGTCGACACGAAAAGAAAGGACTCGTTCTGTCGCACCGGCTGGGGCCGATCTACATATGACTGATCATATGTAGCCAAGGTCGATGCTTCATCCAAGACGTCATCCTGTCGCAGGCGCCCAACTTCAAAGGCCGCGCTCCCGAGTCCCAAGGGCGATATCACATGCAAACATGGGGTAGCAAGAGTACCTGCATCCATGTCTCGGCTGGGGCAATACCTTTTCGCCTAGCTCGAGTCTGCAGAGCAAAGGCTGTCACGTTTCTCGTGCGTTGGCCAGCATGACCACTTCCGGCTTATCTTTGACCTCCGAGGACATGCCTCAAGTTCCCACGCTCCGCAGGGACTGTCCGGCACGGTAAGTGGTTGACTGCAGCGCATGGGTCAGCCCGTACTGTGGTTCGGGGGTCAAGGTTCACCAAGCTTCAATGGGGACATTTTCGTCGGCAGGGACTGGCCAAGGGGTATTGCAAGCTCGTATTCGGCATGGTTTGGGAGTGCCAGCAGACCAGGGGGCACCGGTCGCTTCCAGCCGTCTAGCGTAGCCCAACTCTTCTTCCTCTTCGTATCCCATTCGCCCTCTGTAACAGCCATACATCTTTCCCCAGCCAAGAGCGCCCAGTGAACTCCAACTCCCCCCGGGACAGAAGATGCCCGGACACGACGTCCACCGCCGATAGCGGACGGCCATAACAACATTGCTGTATCCGAGGCATCAAACGGCGTCGGGAAGTCTGACGGCGATGTCCCCGGACTGTGTGATGTATCGTACCCACGGCAACGACGGGTATTGAAGCTGTGCCACACGTTAGCACCCGCGACGGAGATCTGAGGGCAGTCAGTGATACCTTTGGCTCCGTAATCTTGAGATAGCGCACTTGTATCCCGCTCGTGGTGAAATAGGGAATCTCGAATTTGACCTGGATGGGCCTCTTGGCACCCTTTCCAGGGGCGCCCACGCCGCCCATGCTGCCGCCAAAGCCGCCGGTCATGCCGCCACCGTGCTCGTCGTCGCCCCGCACGCTGGGTAGACCCAGCTCGGCGCGCATGAGGAACTCTTTGCTGCCTCCAAACTGCTTGATCTTCCAAATGATGGCGCTCTGCTCGGGCGCGTAGTGCACCGAGCCGACGTTGGTGCGGAAGCGCGGCGTGTCGGCATCGTCGGGCACCGGCACGATGATCTCGACATTGTTGGCCGTGCTGCGCCGCTTGAACTGGGCGCGCGCCTTGAGCATGTACTCGATGCGCGACCCGCTGTGCGACTCGACGACGCACTCTACCCAGATCAGCGGCTTGACCTGCGTGTTGAGACGGTACGACATGAGCTCGAACTCGCCGTCTGGCGGGATGAAGCTGATGGTGCGGTCGTTCTCGAACCGCGACAGGCGCACGCACTGGTGGAACTTGACATCCTCCATCTCGATGGCCTTGCCGCGCGTGGTCCGCCCCGTCGTCTCAAACATGACCTTGTCGTTGAGCCCCAGCCGCAGCTCGGGCATGCCCGACAGGTAGCACTTCATCTTGATGGCGCCCAGGATCTCGGAGCGCAGCACATTGCCGTTGGCCGAGACGAGGAGGTTGAGGGACTCGACCACGTCGAGGAAGACCTCGTTTTTGCGGTATCGGATGCCCTCGGAACGCCACGACACCGCGTTTGTGACGGCAATGGGGGGTCGGGCCTGGATCTCGAGCTTGTGGGACTCTTGGGTGATGTATTCTTGGAGGATCTTGGATTCCGTGGTCTGCGGGTAGCCAAAGTCCATCATCTCGTCGAGCAGTTCGTAGATGATGACAAAGTTGTCGCGGATCGACTCTTCTTCGAGCGCCTTGAAGTACTCGGTAAAGACCTCGACGATCTTGTGGAGGAATAGGAGGATCTCGGCGGCGTTGGTGTTTCGTTTTGTGAGGGCGAGGAGGTAGAGGTTGTTGTGCCTGATGTAGAGATACTGCGGCGGGCGCGGTCAGCACGTGTCGCGAGCAGCAAGGAGAGGAGAGGGGGGGCGTACGTTGATGCCCTCGTGGGAGAAGCATGGCGGGACGGCAGAGGATTCCTCCTCGGCCTCGCTGAGAAGCACTGGGAACTGCTCCACGGCAGACATGGGGATGTCGCCGCGGTAGTTTCGCGCAAGGAGGGTCTTGCCCTTGAGGTCGAGGAAGAAGATGGCGGACGCCATGGCGAGCGGCGTGCTGGTGGTCTTGGTCGCGTCTTGCGGAGGGAGTGGGGGGGTTCGAGGTGGACGGACGTCGGGTGGTCGTCGATGGAGGGCACCTCGAGGCTCGGGCCGGGTGCCAAGGGCTGGGTCGCTTCCCTCAGAGGCTGGTCGACTTGGTTGATGTCATGGAATTTATGGAGAGAGTGTGGGGATTCGGCGTTCCAATGGCACGCGGCGGGCTCGGATGTGGTCGTCGTCGTGGATGGCGGCTGGCGTTGAAGATGGTGTCGTCTTTCACCGTAGCAAATGCAAGATGCCACTGCAACACGCAGCAGCGAGCAGCATGAGCACAGACCATGTCCCGTCCCCTCCACGAGTCCACAGTCCAGACCAGATGTCCCAAACGGGCGTAGGAAGCTCGGGCCACGCGGCAGAATTCTCTATTTAACGAAGCACAAGTTTTTTCCCACCAAACTTTTTCCTCTTCTCTCCAACGCGTCCTCTTTAGACAGTGCAGTCCATCGTGCACAACTGGTTCTCGGCTTTCTGCCGAGCGCCGCCCGTGTTCCGTCGATGTAGGCTGCGATTCTGTGACGCGGAGAAGAAGGGATTCCGCTACGGCACCATAAGAACTGCCCGGGTACAACACCGTTACCTGGATGGTGTCAGAGGTGCCGGACATTTTTGCCCCCCATTTTTTGTGATTTTTTTATCGTCAACCCGCCGCGACGGGTTTTGCCTTTGCATTTGACGACTGCCCGCCCACCCGCCCGGGCGCCTTTGGAACCACGCATCTGACGGTCAACTCTGTCCTGTTCCGCTGCCGGTCATATCCACTGCCAGCCGCTCGCGGCTTCAATTTTCGACAAATCAACACGTCAACATGGCTGCGTCACAGACACCTCGAGACCTCGTTTCTCTTCCTTCCACCTGGGAGTGCCGTGGAGAAACAAGCATTTTGGGTTCGGACTGCTTCGTCCTTGGCTTTTGGCAAGAAATAGAGATGCATCTGACAGCTATGTACCGGCATTTTGGCTCGGCGACAAGGAGTCGTCGTCATTCATCGCACTGCTGCTGACGTGGAACTGGGAAATGTCCATTTTTTCGAGTCTCGACTCTTGAGGCATCTTCATGCTTGGGTCGTGGGACACTGGGGCCAATCTCCCTTTGATACTGACGTCCAAGATGCAAACAATGCGGCCTTGGTCGCCCAAAAAGCAATGAAAATTGGGAACCACGAGAGGCCGTCAGCAAGGAGAGCAGCTTGCATGTGATGGCCAGAGGCCAGCCAATCCCTGTGACAAAGGCACACACCTCAGCCAGCCAGCCGAGAAAGTGGGAGTGGCGAGCCGCGCCCCTGACACGTGCTAAGGTGCTTGTCTGATTGTCTGCCCAGGCCGGCCGGGTCTTTGCGTCCTCCATCCCGCCAGCTTCATCAATCGCGGGAGACTCTGAGGGGAATCCGCGGGCTCGGCCGAGGATGCATCTCGTGATGTTCTTTTTTGTAAGTACTGAGGATTTTCCGGGATTTGATTCGGGCTCAACAGTTTTGAGAAAGCTGGATGCAATGTCTTGGTCGCGCCCTAGCCGCCGTTATGGAGCCGGGCTCTCATGTCTGTGTCATCATCCGAGAGCATGGAGCATGGAGGCGCGAGCATGTGCAACGGGAGAGGAGGGGTCCAGCGCTGCCAATTTTCATGTGCAAGGCCATCGCCCCCTCTCCCCAGCGGGCACCTCTCCTCGCAGCCCGCCCGCCCTGGCATTGCAGCAGCAGCAGCACCATGGAGCGGCAGTCATCTCATTTCTGCCTCGATGGTTTATTTATTTTTGGGTATTTGGGGATCCAGGGGGTGACAATCAACAATCAATTCTCCTTGCTATCCGACATCCGTACCCTCGACCCTCGACCGCATTGGATATCTGTCTCCGGACTCGGGGCAGGCTGTCCGCGATGGAAGCCTCGGACCCTGTGGTCTTGGGGCGCCTGACCTCAGTGTGACATCCAAAGGGGGACGCCACGGGCTGTGGCCCTTTCATGGTGATGGTGATGATGGGGGCGGCACCAATTGGCAATGGCAATGCCCCCGACACAAATATCTCCATCCCTTGAAAAATACCGAATATTCCCACGGGCCTGCTGCTGATTATCAGCTCACCTCTTCGTCCATGATGTACTGCAGTACTATGTGGTTGAGGTTGTGACTTGTCAGGGCTCATTTGTGCCGGGGCTTGCTGGCCGCATCCCGGTTGATCCAACCATCCCCCATCAGTGTGTCCCACGAGCCATGATCCCGTGAAAGCGTTGGCCTGCTACCTACCTACGCTAGTACGCTCCCAAAGCCTGCCCTGCCGAGCCGGCTCAGGTGCTTTATTGTCGCCCCCCTCCCCCCATTCCTTCCCCCCAAATCCAACCTCAGCCCAGCCTTTAGGCGGCCCCCCCTACGTCTTTCTTTCTTTCTCCTCCCCTCACCATCGCCATCATCGTCATCACCCCGTATCCTCTCTCTCCCGATTACGCCAGCAACGCAACGTGCAACACGTCCGCGACGACACGCTCGACGACATTGCGCCGCCATTGTTGATCAGCCAGCTTGCCAGACCCAAACGGGGATGTCGAGCTCAATCTGTTCGGCCAGGCGAACCAACTAACAATCTCGACCTCGATCTCGAACTCGAAGTCAAAGTCAAAGTCAAAGTCGAAAAACGGGGACCGCAAAGGATCGATCGTCTGGCATGGAGCAGAGCCACATGCCGGTCCGTCCACGGCCATCGCTCGCCGACGGCCAGCCCAATCTCCACCTCGCCGACTCGAAAACTCTACTCCCTCCACAGAATGCATTCCCACCCGCCGACACCTCGGCCAGGTCGTCTCAGCAACCCGCTCCGGCGCCCGCATCACTCTCAACACAGTCGTCGCACGAGCCGATAGCGGCGGCGACGCCCTTCGCAGAAACCCCGACGACCGAGCTCCCGCCCATCCAACCGCACCATGAGAGGGCGTCCTCCGCGACAAACCACACCCTCCCGTCCCTATCCTCCGTGACCAGCGGTTTCCAGCCCAAACTCGAGTCGCGACCGGCGCCGACCCAATGGCCCAGCCTCAACCCTTACACCGTCTTCTACTCGCCTGGATATGCAAAGCCCGCCGAGGTGCCGTTGCGTGCAGACACCGACATGAGCGCCGCCTCGCCTGAGCGATACTACGATCGGAGGTCGGGCAGCGTCAGCCTCGATGATCCTGACGTGAGGATGGCTGCGGAAGCATTAGGCGACCTGCGTGCTGGTATGTCGGTGTTTCGGGACAATCCGGTGTGGTGGAATGTACCGCCGACATGTGCTGACTGTGCAATACATAGACTTCGTCTCATCCCCCCCCAACCGCAGCACGCCTCTGCCCACGCCGCCTCGAGACCACAGGATGGCTACGTCATCTCCTCAAAACTCTGGGGCCGACCAACCTCAACCCGAGCCCCTGCTCTCCCTCATCACGGCTTCTCACCCTCTTCTTGCGACAACCATCGAAGGTGCCACATCGGCGTACAACCAGAGCAAAAACTACTCGCCCCACCTCAAGACCGGTGCCGAATATGTCGAGGGCTATCTGACGCCCGTGGCCAAGGCAGTCAACAACATTGGGCAAAAGACGGGCGTTCATACCAGCGTCCGGTGGTTTCTGGGCTCCAGAGGGCGAGGCAGGAAACACCAGTCCACCACCGATCTCGAAACCGGCGAGCGCGGTATTCACAAGCGGCGTAAGGCGCGGGCGAGCGAAGCGAGCGACATGGAGAACAGGTCGCTGGGTATGCGAACCCCTGAAGTGCCCAGCTACGTTGCCGATCGGCGCACGTCAGTCAGTACAGTCGACACCTTTGATACGCTGCCGGCCTACGACGACGTTCGGTCACCGGCGTACGCCGAGGTGGCTGGCACAGGCGCGCCGCAGCCCGAGTTGGAATGGAAGACCAAGATTGTCGTGTCGACATCTAGTCTTGGTGTCGCATTGCGAGACAACAACTTGCGGAGTCTGCGATACTGCCTTGAGGGGCTCCGGTCGGCCAATGCCTACCTGAGTAACAGGCTTGCAAGTTTGCAGGCCACCCTTGAAGAATACGATGCCGCCAAGGAAGCGAGGGACGGGGATGACGCCGCCATGACGGACGGCTCGGTCGATCACGAAGGGCTTGTCGCGCGCATCCACGCCCTCAGGAATGACATTGTCACGCGCATTGGCTCCTCCATCAAGCTGGTCTCGGCTTATGCCGGCGGCGCCCTGCCCGACAACGCCAAGAACCTGATCCACCAGCAGTTGCTGAGCCTGCCCGGGCGACTCATGCATCTCTCTCGGGAGGCGTCGAGTGGACAGCACCCCAGCAGCGCGCAGGATGAATCGACGCGAGAGGGCGCGAATCGTGTCATTCTGCTCGCAAAGGAAGGCCTGCAAGTCATCACGCAGGTCAGCGATGTCATTGACAGGACCATCAAAAGTGCCGAGGAGTGGCTAGAGACGCTGGGCAGGAGGTCCGGTGTCCAGGCCGGGTCTCTGCCAGATCGGACACGGGAGAAGGCACCGGCGACTGCGCAGTGGGCCACCACCCAGTCGCAATTTGCCGCACCGCTTCCAGATGAGAACCAGCAGATGACGGACCGCGTCTGAGTCAGGACTAGCATCGTGTGGTTGCTTCCTTGGGGACGAAAAGCGATGACCGGCCGAGTAGAGAAAAGAAAAGAAAAGGATGCCCTCGCCTCCAAACACCATCACCTCACCCGACCGCAGTTGGAACCACCCGCCTTTTCATTTTGTTCAACCTCCAACCGCTCGATGCTCCGACGGGCAACCGCTGCTCAAGACACATCACCACCGGGCACCTTTCTTGCCCCCCCCCTCCCCTTTTTGGATACCTAGCGCTTTACTTTTCCTTTCCTGTCCATACATATCCCCCATCGTATTTTTCGGTCTTTTCCAAAACAATAGCGGGCGCAGATGAGGCAGACGGATGTTGTCAAGGGTCTAGAATGGCGCTACTCGGAATAGCAAAACAAATACAATGATGAAACCCAATCTATGCATGCATTAATTACGTGCGCGCCAACCACCTCAGCACCGTCCCAACCGTGTCGGCCTTCAAGTACACCAGCCTCTTGTCTCCCTCCATCCCAAACACCCTCTCCCACGCCTCCTCCCCGTCCAACTCCCTCGGCCCCTCGACTCCCTCCGGCAGCAGCAACCCCTCGTCCACATCCCCCCCATCCCCAACAAGCACAGCATTCCACCCCGCCCTCAACCCCCCGACCACGTCCGCCCCAAACTCGTCGCCCACGTACACCTTGACCCACGACGCCGCCGCCGCCCCATCCTCGACCGCCGCCGCCGCCAACCCCGCCGCCGCGTCAAAGATCCTCCGGTCCGGCTTCGCGTGCCCTACGTCGTACGACATGCAATGCAAGTCAATGTCCCACGGCCCCTCTCCATCCCTGCCCTCCACCGCCGCCCCCGCCCGCAACGGCCCCGCCCGCAGCCCGAGCGACGCGAGGATGGACGGCACGCGGTCGTCCGAGTTGGTGATGACGCCCACCACCACCTTGTCGACCGCCGGGGACGCGGCGAGGCTCCTGCGCGCGGCGCGGAGGAGCGACGGCAGGGCGGGGTCGGCGAGCGCGTAGCCTTGGGCCGAGGAGAAGCGGTGGAGGAGGGACGGGGCGAGGGACGGGGGCAGGGGGCGGGTGGAGGTGAGCGGGTGGAAGGTTTCGCGGATCACCTGCGGTGGGGGTCAGCTTTGCCGGGGTGGTGAGGGGCGGTGAGGGGCGGTGGGGGGGCGCACGTTGGTCCACCACTTCTCGGCGCCCATGCCGCTGGCGCGTCCGTAGTTGGGGTGGAGCTTGGATTGCGAGGCAAAGGCGGCTTTGAACGTCTTCTGCACCTGGGCGGCGGTGATGGTGTCTGCGAGGCCGGATTCGCGCGCGGCCGAGGCGTATTGCTCGGCGATGGGGAGCTGGGGCCGGAAGAGGGTGCCGAAGGCATCGAAGCAGAGGAGAAGGTGGCGACGCCGCGCCATGGTCACATTGAGAGGGTTCCTGGGGGTGAAACGCGGTCGCTTGATGCTGGAATAGTGGTGATGGCAAGGACTTGAGGGTTGGTCGAGTTCAGGGTGCGTTGGCAACTGTCGCACGATCATCCGCTCAACGTCCCAAGTGCAAATAACCCTAACCCTTGGGGTACTCGTTGCTTCTTGGTCTCGCAGGCGGGAGGGTTGGTCAACTCCTCCGGCATCATCATCGCCCAAGGTTCACTTTTCAGTCATGGTGGTCCAGACTAGTCACATTGTGCAAATCACTGGAAACAAGAAATCATATACAACCACCGGCTCTAGCTAGTCGAAGAAGAACATTTTGTATCCAGAAATGGCAAACGGCACCCGTTTTGATGGCATTTTGCAGCGCTTTCGTCACAGCACCAATCTCCCGACGTGACATTCAAGGTCTTGCAGGCGGGGGCACCGTCCCAGCTCTTGGTGGCGGCGATGCCGCAGATCGAGCCATCGCGTCCATCGACATTCCCCGTGTCGAAACGCCGTAGGGGTGCGGGCCGCTGCCGACACCAAAGGCCGGGGGTCCGTGGCCCGGATACGCAGGCGGCGGCGAATTGGGACCATGGTGCGGGAATGGCACGTTCGCGCTGGACACCTGGCCGTTATGAGGTCGAGGGGGAAGCTGCGGCGGCGCCATCTGGCCTTGGTGGGGCCAGGACTGGTGATGCTGCGGCGGCTGGTGGGCAAACTGTGCCTGCTGCCCAGGTTGGGGAGGCTGCTGGACGGTTTGTGTGCCGGGAGCACGCCATGGGAGGGGAGGTGGATGTCCTCCGACCGCACCGTACGGATGGCCCGCGTTTGACTGAACGTGCGGTGGCCCGTGTGGTTGCTGGTGCGGCGCTCCAGGTTGGGGCAGCCATTGTGGAGGTGGTTGGCCGGCGTTCCAGCCCGTGCCGTGGTTTTGCGGAATGGGCGTGCCTGGTCCAGGGTGGGGTGCTGGGCCGGCGGGCCAGGTCTGAACGTGGTGATTTGGAGCATGCGGTGGGTAAGGCGAGGCTCCAGGGTGGTGGACCGCTTGCGAGTGTCCCGAAGGCATATTTTGGCCGGTGAGTGGCCTGCCACCACCGGGCACTGGGCTGGTTGTGGCGTTTTTGAGAGCGCTGTTGAGTTTGTTCGCTGTTTTCTGACTCCATTTGCCGACTGTATCCCTGGTCTCTTTGCTGAACATCGAGTTGGCAAGGTTTTCGAGCTTCTTTCCGCCCGGAAAGTTCGCCGCATTGAGCTTCCCACCCTGCCCCGCGTGCAGCTGCGGCGGTGCAGCAAAGTTGTAGTGCGGCTGCTGCGGAGCTGGATATGCGTATGGCGACTGTGTAGGCGCCGGGATAAAGGGCATTGGTGCCATGGTAGATGTGGTACCTGGAGATGGATATGGGCCCGCGGGAGTGGAAGCTGCTGTGGATGTCGACGGCAAGGGTGTCTGGGTGGGGGGGAAGTATGACGCCGATGGGGTCTGGGCGGGAGCAAGGAGAGGCGGAGTGGGCTGTTGTTGCTGTGCAGGGGGTGCTGAGGTCGGTATGGTGGGCGTTGGTACCTGCGCGGGCAGCCCGTTGGGGCCTGGTCTCGGGGAGCTTGTACCAGCAGGGGGGGATGTTGCCGACTGTAACGGGGGCGTGGCAGCAGTCGCCTGTGTTTGCTGAGATACTGGTGCGGCAAGAGGGCTGCCCGTCATCGATGCCGATGTGGCTGGCAGGCAGTTGGCGTAGTTAGGGTGCGGTAATGGGGTTGACGAATATGAGAATGATGTTGATGTTGATGGACGAGCGTCTGGGTGAGCTTGGGGGTGGGACGGGGGTAAGTGCGGAGTGCCGGGATGAGAGAGCGAAGTAGGCGGTCCTTGGGAGAATGAGCTTCCCGAAGCCGGAAGAGGTTGATGTTGCGGCTGGACCATGTGCTGTTGTTGCTGAGGCGGTTGAGTCTGCTGGTAGAGTAGTTGAGCTTGTTGGGGCTGCTGGGGCTGCTGGGCGTGTTGAGGCTGCTGAGGCTGCTGAGGTTGATGGGACTGCTGAGGCTGTGACTGCTGAGGCTGTGGTGATTGTGTTTGTTGCTGGGGTGTCTGGGGGTGGGTTTGTTGTTGAGGCGACTGCGGCTGCTGCTGGTGCTGTTGATGTACCTGCTGCTGCTGATTTGGTTGGTGAAAGTGTTGACCATGGTGCGGTTGGGATTGTTGAGGCTGCTGGGGTTGATGTTGATAAAGATGGGCTTGCTGCTGTTCTTGTTGAAGCTGGTGAGGCAGAGACTGGTTCTGCTGTTGGCTTCCCATTGACGGTGATGCTGTATTCCCCATCACGAGACCCAATCCGGGACTGGGCCCGGCTTGATTAGACCCGGCCTGCCCCGGAATGGTGTCGCCTCCCGACTGGCCATGGTGCTCAACAAAGATCAACCCTTCGTGGTCTGGAGCGGCCGGTTTCTCGATAGGAATGAGACCCTCGCTGTCAAGCTGGGCGGGGACCGGTCTTGTCGTGGGTGGCGCGGTGCTGGGCCCAGCGCTCGAGGGCTGCGCTGGTCCCGAGGAAGTCTGACTGGCAGCATTCGGCGACGTTCCGGGTTGAGAGGTGGCGGTGGTGGGTGGCGGGGAGGCCCGGTCCTGTTTCTGCCCAGCAGGTTCACAACCAGGAAGCTCTGCGATGAAGGCAGTGGCTGTTTGGAGATGGGCCGGCAAAGAACTGGCGGGAACTGTCGGTTGGTGCTGGGACGGCTGTTGGTGATGGTGATGGTGATGTGCGTGTTGGTGTTGGCCCTGGTCACCCTGCTGATGGGGGGCTGTGTGTTGTTGATGGGGCTGCTGTTGAACTTGGCCCGGGTAGGCTCCATGGGCCCAATGTGGTGGGTGCTGCTGCTGGACAGGTGTCTGCGGATAGGCATGCTGGGCATACTGTGGCTGTTGGGCATATTGTGGCTGCGGGGAATGCTCGGCCGGATACTGAGGCGGCGTCGGCACTTGCGGTGACGCATACTGTGGTTGGGCAGGGAATTGATGATGGTCGCTGAGGGGACTGGCGAGTGGTGTCGAGACGCGAGGTGAGAAGGCAAAATACCCGCCCGCCGGGGGCGGAGACCACGCGGGGCCAGGGCCGGGACCGGAGCCGGAGCCGGAACCGGGACCGGGCGATGACGGTGACCCAGCCGAGGCCAAGCTCATCGCCGCCATAGCCGGAGACAGGGGTCTGTTGCTGTCGTGCTCCGGAGGAGGGATGTAGGCCTGGTACGCTGGCTGCTGAGGGGGGGCATGCTGGGCATGTTGAGGAGGCGGCTGCTGCTGCTGCTGCTGCTGCTGCTGCTGGGCGTAGGGCGCGGGAGGCACGGGATTGGCGTAGACGGGCTGCGGAGGGCCGGCGTTGTACGGCTTGTAGGACATGGTGGCTGGCGATCTCGAGGTCCGGGTCTTCGGCGCGCACAGCTGACGGAGCAGCGCCGAGTTCCGAGTTGAGTGGATGTTTGGACGACAAACGGGGACTTGGTGATGTGGGAGAGTGTCGCTCGGTCGGGCTTGCCCCCAGCTGGCGTGGACAACGCGCTTCACCTTTTTTCCCGCTCTTGCCTGCCAAACGTTGGGCCAAGCTGCGGCTGACCTGCAATATTGGAAGCCGCTGCGCTAATGCCCAACAGAGAAAGCCGTTGCGATCTGCAGCGAATGAACCACGAAGCTCGGGCAGCAGGATGCCCCGTGGCGCTCAAAGGGGCAGGGATTGCGAGTCCTGGGCCCATTTGCCCAGAGCCTGGTCTCAACGTTTCATCGCAGGGCACGATTCAGGGACCTGGCGGGCTGGAATGGAAGACATCCCACTCTTCTCTCTCGCGGTTGCCTGACCGAACTGAATCAATTGAACCGGCAGGCATAGCTGGGCGGAATAGGTAAATCTCTTCATCGGGTGAAGCGTGTGAATCTGTGCTTGATCTGTCTTGCGCATCCAAAAAGCTTAACTCGACGACAAATCCCTTTCCCAAGCTCCCATAGCGCGCGCTGGGGGTTTAAGAAAATGCTCCAGGGCACAATCTTGATTTTAGGGGACTGTCAGACGACTATAGCTTTTGCAAAAGATTAGACCCACAAAACAGTACATTTATTATCCACTTCACGAAGGTACCTACCTTCCTCGACAACTTAAGAGGAAAGACCGCTCTACGATAGTTCTTTCCAATTTAATTACCTCTCTTGTAAAACAAAGAACGGAGAAGATGCTCCGGTCAATTTCAAACTTTCCAGCAAGTGGTGACGTCTCCGTAAGATCAAATATGTCAACTTTCCCGATATCCGCGACGACGTTCTTAAAAAACCAAAATTGTCCATTTATAGTCTCTACGACTAAGACTATTGCATGACTATTCTTCAGGTGTTTTCATTAGACCCGTGCGCGCGCTATGGTCCCAAGACACAGCCATACCCCGCTTGCCGCAAGCCACATCTCATGGGCCATCGGGTCATCTCAAGGGGTCATCGCATTGTCATTGGCCGGGACTTGATTCAGCACAGGCGGGATACGTTTCTCTGTAATAAATGGATGTGAGTATCTTTCTAGCCCGTGGTGATGAGTATTAATACATCGATGGAGTCTTTGGGGGTGGAAAGGTGATGTGGCAACCCCGGAACTGTTGACAACACGCAAACTCCAACATGAATCGATCAACCATCGGCGAGTCCGTCCGCCATAGAACCACAGCCCATGGAAGCGATGTGAGAAGAGGGAGATGTGGTGACCAAGCTTGTATACATCTTACCCTGGGTACTTGCCCTCTTCCAACTCGTGGGGGAAACGTATTCACGTGTGCGTGTGCCAAAGAGGGGACTGAGGGTTGGGCGCAAGCCGAGGCAGGGCCACCAGATGCAGTACTGGCATCGCCAGACTTGATCACCGGCTTTGAGGTATGGAGCAAGTCATGAGTCTTTCAGAAGACGATATGGAGGTAGCCAAGGCTTACCCCGCTCAACAGGTCACCCACCCCATGTTCCTCCAGACTACGACGCAGTAGTGTTGGTAGCTGCAGTTGAGATGACATGCAGATTGTGGGTTGCGGCTCAGCACAGGTTGTGCACGGCAAATATTCACTAATAGGGCTGAAGGATGTGAGGTCTATATCCCTCCCGGCTCATGTCTTTTCAAATTAACCTCTGCCGGATAGTACCCGAAATACCTATCAAAGTCATCAATATGTCAAGCCTTCAAATGTGGACACTGTCATAAATCATCCCCGCCTCCGACCTGCTCCGTTATGGGCCCTCGAGAAAGCTTCGGGCATTGCCCCGATGCGTGCTCCGGGCCTGGGTCGAGAATCTATGTCCCAGGCTTTGGAGTTCAGTCTCGGTACCTCGTCACATCGGTGGGTGGTATCGGCGACCTTGGCCTAGCGAACGCCCGTTCGCAGTGCTACCGTGGCGTGTACCGACCGGGTGCCGATGAGATCCCCAACCAGGCAAGCCGCCCTGGACCGCAAACATAATCGACCTCTTTGCATCTCACGGTCCCCACGATGGTTCCTCATTCCGGGTTAATGGTTCTACAAATTTCGTTACCCGGGGTATCAATACCAAGATCCAAATAGTACCGTTCCGATCCCAGCCGCACACACCTCTCTGTCACCGCTGATGAGATCTTGTGTCCTGACCTGTGACGGTGGGTCACATCCGGTTGCATGTTTTGGGGAGGACAACTCGCGCAAAAACTAAAAACAACATGTCGGCCGCGCGCGATAACGAGATTCCACGATACGCTGCTCTCCCCCAAGCCACCCGCTCGGCCCACCTTCCCCAATGGCCCAAGTTCCGGCCGATTTGTACATTCTGGGTCCGACGTCCGCTGCCACCGACCTCAGATGACTTGGGGTAGAGTTGGGCCCACGTCCCTGTGCCGGGATCTGGACACAGAGGGCGGCACCAAGACTCGCGATATCACCCTGCGTGCTCGAGAACGTTGCAATGTCAACGCGGGGAATGCTTGCCTGCCACCTTCCAGGTGTGGAGCAGGACGATGAACCAACTCAAGGCCAACAGATCTCTCGATGGCGCCCCAACAAAAGGAACGATGAAAGGGCTTGGAGATCGAGACGCGGGGACTCAAGCACCGCCATGTAGTGGTATATTAACCAGATGGAATCCCCTCCTTCTTGGGACAAGCAGAGCCATCGCCGCGTCCCTCCAGTCCCCCGTCACACTTCCCTTCCAGCTAGCCAGCGTTGTTCTCCACGATGAAGCTTTTCACCACCTTCTCCCTCTTTGGTGCTCTCACCGCGGCCCTGCCCACACTCTCCCCGGAGCACATCGAGGTCATTCGCTCTTGGGACTTGGTCGCCGACAGCACGCGGGCACTCGAGACACGCCAGAGCAGCAATGTCAGGAATGAGCTCCAGACTGGCGGGGCATGCCCCCCCGTGATCCTCATCTGGGCTCGTGGCTCAACAGAAGAGGGCAACATGGTATGTCTCTGATGGGCTTCTCCATCTTGTCAAGTGCCCCTCGACTAACACGGTGTGGTAGGGGACTCTCGGCCCGGCACTTGCGGACGCACTGGAGGCCAACTATGGCGCCAGCAACGTCTGGGTCCAAGGAGTCGGCGGCGCCTACAAGGCCAGCTTGCTGGACAATTTCCTCAGCGACGGGACAACCTCGGCCGCCATCACCGAGGGCAAGAACCTCCTCATACTGGCCAACACCCGTTGCCCCTCATCCAAGATTGTTGTGGGCGGCTACAGGTAAACACCACCTCCAATTGCCCCCCATCCGTGAGCATGACCTAACACGTTCTCGCTCCAGCCAAGGGGCCGCACTCGTCGCCGCGGCGATTCGGGACAGCAGCGCCGTCATCAGGGAGCAGATCAAGGGCGTGACGCTATTTGGATACACCAAGAACAAGCAGAACAAAGGCCTTGTCCCCAACTACCCGGCCAGTCGTCTCGCTGTCTACTGTGAGGTCGGCGATCGCATCTGCGAAGGCACCCTGATTGTCACACCGGCCCATCTCACGTACATTGACGAGGCACAGGGGCCCGCGCCCAAATTCCTGATTGCGAGGCTTGCGGCAAGCTAAGGAGGCAGGGAATAAGGAGGGGTTTAAAGGGCAATTAAGAGGGAGATAGTTTTATGTTATTTAAATTAACATCCGAAGGGGCGAGGGTCGAAGCCCTGCCTACTCGCCTTCCAAGTTATGTCCTATGCGCGACCAAAGTGTTAAAGCCGAGAGCGAAGATTTAAGCTACCCTCCTACGTGCTCCGCTGCCGCTATACGAGGGATCCCCCTCGTAGCGTAGGAGCTATAGGTAGCGAATTCGCTTGCTTTAGCTCTCTCGGCGATGATGGAACTGTTACTATTATAGTTACTATAGCAGTCGTAGACGGCGTAGTTAAAGTAGTTAGAGCCGGAGTAATTATAGGTGTTATAGGCCTGGCCTACTCCTTAGTTATAGTATTTATAGGTATATAGTTATATAACCTAGGTTAGGTAATGCTAGGTTACGTAGTCGGGAGTTAGGCTACGCTTATTACGGCGTAATAGGGGTATAATTTAAGTGTTAAGTTAGATATTAGTTATTCGACGAGGGGTTAGAAGTCTAAGGCGCGAGGGCCGCGAGAGGTAAGCTCTCGAGGCGTAGGCCAACTCCCAACTATATAACCTAGCGTTACCTAACCTATATTACATAACTATATAACTATAAATACTATAACTAAGGAGTAGGTAAAGCGTATAATACTTACCTTCCCTGCTCGGTAATTATACATTTATACGAATACTTATAAGTAATAGCTAAAGGCGTAATTAAGCTCCGTCTTCCTTTCTTAGGCGTATAAAGCGTTACGGGGTAAACGGGGGTACGGGTAGGTATATAAAGGAACTTATCTCCGGTACGGCGTATTACGTAGCTACCTCGCTTACGTAGCTCGAGCTTAGGCCGTAGGGTTTAGGCGTACAGGCTACACTACGTACTCCTATATCTCTATGTACGACCCCGCGATCCTAACTCGCCCTCTCTTCCTTTTCCTTAGCTTTAGATCTTTAGAGACAGCCCTTAGTATCTAGATTAACCTTATTCTACTATTATTAATTAAATTCCCTTATAATCTAAAGCTTATTTTACTCAGGGTAGGCAAAAAAGTCACGAGTCAAACGTTATAAGTCAAGTCAAGTCAGACTTTTCCAAGTTAAGTTATAACTTAACTTATAACTTAACTAGAATAACTTAAAAAGTTAGTATATATAGTATAGTAAAAATAGCTTTAAGTAATAAAAAACGTTATATATATACTAATACTATTAATATATTAATACTATTAAGAAAGTAAAAAAGTATAAGTATAGTTAAATATAATAATTAAATCTTAAGACTTTTATAGTATTATAACTTATAAGTATACTATTAAAAGATTAATATTAGTAAATAAATAAGTATAATAAATATATAAGTAGGATATATATAATACTTATTACTTATATATACGAATAGTTAGTTAGTTAAAAACTTAATTTAAAGCGAATTTATTTTAGTTTATTAAAAAGGCGTAGTCGAGTAAGTAAAGAAAGAACCCTATTTATAAATAACTGTCAGGACTTAACGCGGGGCTAACCGCGCGGGGCGACTAGACGGCGTACAAAGGGCGCGGGCGGTGGCCTTAGGCCACTACCCCGCGCCACGGCACGCTTAAAGGTAGCGACGTAGCCGTCTACCGTATCCGGACGACCGAAAGCAACTACTACGGTACAATAATAAGGATACCAGAACGGCACGGGCCCAAGCACCGCTTCCGGGCCTTAATACCAGCTTACAATACGAAGGATAAAGAAAGGTAAGATAACTAGGGAAGGAAAAGATAAAAGGGGTAAGTTACTCTATAAAGGAAGGGAGGTACCCCTAAGTAGGCTCGTTAGCGAAGGGGGATTATCGGAGGAACTTAGGAGTAGTAAGGAAGGGGAGGGGATACTAGGAACCCCTTAAGGGAAGTATAAATAAGGGATAGCCGACCCTTTTCCAGAGGGGGAGGCTAGAGTTTAATTTACTATCTTATATAGTTATTACTTGTATACCCCGTCTTTACTAGTCCTAACTACTCTAACGTATATATTTTCCTTCTATCTTATATATTAAACTCTTTACCTTACTTATAGGAGTCGGACCGGTAGGATAGTTAAGATATATCGCTAAGTAACTACCCCTAAGTAAAGTATAAACTCCTTTACTAATAATATTATCGATAGCGATACCGATATCTCGTTAGTCCTAACTACCCCTAACGATAGCTCGGTAGCTATGTCTTCCTACCTACCTAACCTAGGCTATACCTAGTATAAGCGGAAGATAGCCGAGAAGAGAACCGAGTAAAGTATTTACAAGGACTTAGATATCGACTAAAATAACTTTACGAGTAGCGTATACGGAGGCTTAATAGTACCTACTAACGCCCGTTACGCTTTAGTTAACTTTAACTATAAGGGAGATTTCGATAAGAATACTATACGGGTTAAAAGCGAGTAATCCTCGCCTAACTTATTAACCTCTTCCGATAAGGACCCCCTTACCGATATATATAGGCGTACCGAAGTAGCCGAGCGTTAGCTTAGAGAAGCTTAGGATTAGCTCGAACTTAAACGACTTAATTACCGCCTATAGATTACTACTAAAGCCTTAGTAAAAGTTATAGAAGGTTTATTAGGAACCTTAGAAGAAAAGAAAGCCGCTACCGAGGCTATAAATAATACCGTTAAACTTACTTCTAAGCGATTTACTATCCTTATTAGACTAGCTATCCTAACTACTACTATTAACGGTCTTTTAGCCCCTTTTACGGCCGCTATCGCTAGTCCGGAGACGCTTATTACCGCGACTACTACTATAAAGGCTACCTTCGAACCCCGTTAAAGTACCCCTTTTAAAGCTCCTACTCTTATCTACCCTACCTATATAGGGTAGGACTTTACTACCCTTTATAATTTCCTTTACGATTATAAGACTAACTTCCGTATCTATACTAACTTACGTTCTAGTAAAGACCGAGTTACATATATAGTAAGCTACCTTAAGAAGGCCCTAAAAAATACCTAGGTAAAATATATACGTAAGTAGTAACGTTAACCCGGCTTTAACCTTAACCTTATACCTTAGTAAGAGTTTATCGACTTCCTAGAGATAAAGCTATTAGATCCCTAGACTTATATTCTCTCGGTTACTAGTAGGCTCGAGAGGGCTTTCTAAGAGTTTAACGAAACCGTAGCTAACTTCTAAGACCGATACTCTAACTTAAAGGCTAAGTTTAGACGCTCCGAAGATAATAAGCTATACGTAGTATAGCTTTTAAACCGCTTCCGCTTAGAAATCCGTTAAGTAATCGAGGTTTAAAGGGATATCTCTAAGACCTAGTAGTAGCTTATAAGCCTCGCTCGCCGCGTAAAGGAAAGCTAAAGGGGCGTATCCTAGACCCCTAAATTCTTTAATAGAAGATGTAGCTAAAGGGGTAATAAGGGCTAGCTTCCTAATATAACTAGTATAAGTACCGTCTACCCTACCTATATTAGTAGTAATATAAGGAACTAAGATACGCGTCGTTAGTAGGAGTAGCCCTAGAGCTAAACTCTAGTATATAGTACCCCTACGTTTATATAACCCTAGCCCCGGAACGGAGCTAGAGTTACTTACTATAACTATAAGTAAGTCGGATACTATACTAACGAATACCCTACCCCTAAGCCGTATATAGCTAGCTCTAGCTCCTAGTAAACGCTAGGAGTATACTATAACTATAACTAGCCCGGCTATATCGCGCCTAACTACCCTACTATCGTATACCGGAAGTATTAGTAAAAGGGGTATACTATAGCTAAGTACCCTATAAACGGTATTAATACCTTCCTAATTTCTAAAAAGGAGAGCTAGGGGTATAAGGGAACTACTCTAATAGAGGAAAATAGCCTATAGATTAACCTATAGTATCGAGTCTTCTACGACTAGTACCCCTATAAGGCGTTTATCGATAGCGGCTTATAAGTAAGTATTATAAACGTAGTTATATTAAAGAAGCTCCTATAACTCTACTTATATAATCCGCTTAAAAAGGGTATATTTATTACCCCTAAACTTACCCTTTAGGGTATCGCCGAATCTACTATAGAGAGCCTTAGACTAGTCGAGCTAAACGTATATACTATAGACTACTAGGGTATCTAGCGCGAGGTACTTATAACCTTCGTATTAGCTAAGACTAACGTTTTCGATATTATACTCGGTATACCCTAGTTAAAGCTAGTTAACCTAGCTATTAACTAGCGAATAAGCGAGTAACGTTACTACCTTTATACCGGCGACCTCTTCGCCTATAGTAATAATAAGGCGTTTAAATATACCTATTATATAGTAGCCTTACTTATTAAGCCCGCTATCTACGCCTTAGTACCTTAGCCCGAGGGAGAAATGGATTTAGATTTAGAAAGTAACGAGGAGGTAGATAAAGAAGTAATTAAGGCTAAGCTCCCTAACTATTACCAGGAGTATAAGGACCTATTCGTCCGTAAGAACGCTCCCCGCGTAGATCGAGGGAAGATAATCGAATACCTTATCGAGTTTATCGATAAAGTAACCCCGCCGTAGGAGCCTATCTATACGTTAAACCGAGATAAGCTAGAAGTAATACGTAAGTAGCTTACAAAGGCCGAGAGCTTAAGATAGATCCGCCCGTCCACTAGCCCTTACGGAGTAGCGGTCCTCTTTATACCTAAGAAGGAAACCTTAGTCTAGTAGGCGCGGCGAGAAAGTAAAGGGGAGAAGCGCCCTATACGGCTTATCGTAGATTACTATAAACTTAATAGTATTACTAAGAAGAACTATACTACTTTACCCCTAGTAGGGGAGATACTTAATCGCTTCGCCGGAGTTAAGATCTTTACTAAACTAAACCTTAAGGACGCTTACTACCGGATTCGAATCCGAAAAGGCGATAAAGAAAAAATAATATTCCGTATACGCTACGGCTACTTTAAGTTTACGGTACTCCCTATAGGCCTAGCCGGCTCGCTAGGGACCTTCTAAACCTATATTAACTAAGTACTCGCGGGGTTAACGGATATAATTTATATAGTTTATCTAAACGATATCCTAATCTATAGCCCCGATAAGACCTTATATATTAAATATATTAAGTAAGTCCTCGAACGGCTTAAGTACTAGAACCTTTATACTAATACGAAGAAATACGAGTTCTACGTTATTAAAGTTAGTTTCCTCGGCTTTATTATTACCCTCTTAGGAGTAGCGATAGAAGACGATAGGATCGCCGTTATTAACGAGTAGCCGGACCCTTAAATTATCCGAGATATATAGATATTTCTTAACTTTGTAGGGTTTTATAGGCGCTTTATTATTATATACTTAAAGGTTACGAGCCCTTTAACGGACCTTTTGAAAACCGCCGGTAACCGACTTTTCTAGATAAATAGCGAAGCGATAGCTACCTTCCGAGCCCTAAAAAAGCGCTTTACGAGTAAGCCTATCCTCCGATATTTCGAGCCGGCTTTATAAACGAGAGTTAAGACGGATACTTTTAGGAAAGTAGTTAAAGTAGTACTATTATAGTTATATAACGACGGGAAATAGTACTTAGTTACCTACCGATCCCGGAAAATAACCCCGGAAGAAATATATTAGGTAGTCGGCGATTAGGAACTACTCGCTATTATCGACGCCTTTATATACTAACGATACTACCTTATAAGTACTACCTTCCTAGTAGTAGTTTTAACTAACTACTTAAACTTAGAATTCCTAAGGATTAAGAAGAAACCTACCCCTCGGTAGCTACGCTAAAGCGACGAGCTTTTTAAATATAACTTCGTAATTAAGTACCGCGCTAGCGTTTTAAACCCTATAGATAGGTTCTTACGTAAGCTAGACTATATAGGGAATAACGATATCTTTACTTAAGAGGACTAAGGGATTTACCTACTATTTAGCTAGATCGAGTAAGCCGTTAAGGAAGGGGAAACCTATACGAGGGAAGGTAAACTTAAGGATATCGCGGTTATAATATTTATAAGCGACGTTAATAAAGGGTATCCGTTACTCGAGTAGCTTAAGTAAGCTATAAAGGGAGGATCTTTATACTTTAAGAAGTAAAACCTCTAAAGAGCGATAGTAATAATTATCTAAGGAACGAGACCCTAAAGGGTTAGTAGGAGCTACTTAAACGCCTACTTAGTAATAAAGCTCCGAGAACGGTAAGCTTAGGGAGTAAGTAAGCTAATAGAAATTAAGGAACCGCCCGTTTACTAGAAATAAACCTGTACGAACCCTTACGATAAAGCTTCCTTAAAGGTACTATAAGGCTTAAAAAGAGGTTAGAGTAGCGGCTAAGGGAAGTAGGAGGGTATTATTAAGCGTTAGGAGTACTAAGAAGCCGGTAAACTAGATATGGCTTTAACTCCGTTAGCCCGATACGTAAGTATACATACTACTTTAACTCTCGAGTACCGCCTAAAGGTTAATAAGCTTATAAGTACGCCCTTTAAGGATAACGGTAACGACCGATAGTACCTTAAGTTAGTAGGATTAAAGAAGGATAGCAAGGGATATAGACCTAGGCTTTAAACTAAGTATACGTAATAGCGAAGGCTATTAGGTAAGGAGGACCGCGAGGAAGTTAATCTTAAGTAAGTATTAAAGACGGAACGTCGCTTTAGTCTAAGGCCTACGGCCGTTAACGGAATATAAGAGGATAGCTTAACCTTAGCGAGGGAGTTAGAGAGTTCCTAACCTAGGGAGGGAAACGGTATAAGAGAGTAGGCGAAGTATGATAAACTATAGTTTATTATCGAGGGGGTTATTAATAAGCGTTTAAATACCCCGTTAACGGATACTATAAGGAAGGTATAGTAGGAAGACGCTATACTTTAGTAGACCTAGAGTAACTACGAGGGATAGTAGTAGGATAAGTAGACTTAGGATAATAAGGGTACTATCTTCTACTATAGCCGCGTATTTATCCCTAAATCCGTAAGGTAAGCGGTCCTGTAAAGCTACTACAATATAGTAATAGTAGGGTACTTCAGAGTTAATAAGATACGACAGGCTATCGTTAAATATTAGGCTTAGCTAGGCTTAGCTCGGGAGGTATATAACTACGTTAACGTTTATAACTTATACTAGAGAACGAAGGTAAGGAGGTATAAACCCTACGGCTTCCTAACGCCTTTACCGGTACCTACGAACCCCTAGGAAGATATTATAGTCGACTTTATTATAGGTTTACTAAATATATACGATCCCCGTATAGGCCGGATTTATAACGCTATCCTAGTTATCGTAGATAAGCTTACTAAGTATACCTACTATCGCGTTACGAGTAAACGCCTTAACGCTAACGAGTTCGTAGACGTTATATTCTATAATATCTATAAGGATTTCAGACTACTTATTACTATTACTTTAGATAGAGGAAGCCTCTTTATAAGTAAGTTTTAGTTAGCTTTATATACGTACCTAGATATTATACGCCGTCTAAGTACCGCCTATTATCCCTAGACGGATAGGTAAACGGAGTAGTAAAACTAAGTATTTAAGTACTACTTACGAGTATTCTATAGCCGTAAATAAGCCGATTAGGCGGAGAGGCTAGTCCTAGCGGAATCCGTTTATAATAACGTATAGTACTCGGCTATTAATACTATACCGGTAAAGCTTTTTTTTAGGTTCCAGCCTAAAATACCCGTAGATTTAACCCTTAAGTACCGATACTAAGTCCCCGAGGCGTATAACCGGCTCGAAAGTATAGAATAAGCGAGAGTCCGAACTCGAGAAGCCTTTCTAAAAGCTAACTAGATTATAGCTAGGTATTATAATAAGGGTTAGATAAAAGTAACGTTCGAGGCCGGATAATAGGTATAGCTCTTAGCTAAATACTTCTATTAACGCCGCTTTAGTAGGAAAATCTCGGATAAATTTATAGGCCCTTTTAAAATAGTAAAGCTTATAGGCGATAAAGGAATAGCTTATAAACTAGACCTACCTAAAAGATATCGAATCTACGATATATTCTTTATCTCGCTTCTTAAATCCTTTAAAGGTAACTTAGACGAGGTTTTTAAGTATTTAACGGAGGTAGATATCGAGAATAACGAGTAGGAATAGGAGGTAGAAGAAATCCTAGCGTATAGGGGTATTACGAGTAAAAGATACTACCTTATTCGCTAGGCGGACTATAGTAGTAAAGAAGACTTATAGGAACTAGTAGTAAATTTAAGTAATAGGGATATAATATACGAGTACGAAGAAAAGATTAAAATAACTTAGTTTAAAAAGGATTTAGCGAAAAGGAAACGAATAGTTTAATAGTACGGTAGGGTATAAGTAGTAAGGAAGGCGTTCGGGGGATAGGAGTTTAGGTATTATTATTAGAATTATTTCTGTTAGAATTTCTAGTTTTAGTCGACGTTTTTAGAATTATAACGTAGGAGTATAGCTAGGGTAGTTATCCCCGGTAGTAAATACGAAAATTATAAAATAATCGTAGTACTAAAAATAGTAGAATATAGTAGAAAATTAACGAAATTACCGCGATAACTACCCCCTTATATACCCTATATACGCCTAGTTATAGCCTATCCCGAGCCTATAATACCCCCGATATTTCCTAAAGCTTTCCCGTTAGATCCCGGCCGTAGCCTAAGCCTATCCCGAGTACCGCCTACGTTATACTTATAGGCGCCCGTTTAATAAAAACTAGTAAGGGAGTCCTACTACCTAGACTATAGTTAGTAGTCGAGCCGGGTACTTATAGCTACGGGGTAGACTATTAGTAATATTTAAGTATAGCGGGAATAGGGCGGGTATATACTAGAAATTACTTAGACTCGGAACCCTTACGGTTAGGAGTAATAGGAGAGAGGAGTTAAAATGTAAGTTAGTAATCGAACGTATCGAATTAGTAACCTAGGGAATACTTACGAGTACGGTTATAATCTTCTTTATATAATAACTATTAAGGTAAATCTCCTTTAGAATATCGGTATTAATAGGACCTTACTCGATAATATCCTTATTACTATAGAAGGGTATTAAGAGATTAGCGACTACGCTATATATAGCGATATACTTTTTATAGGCGCGGAGGGCTTAGTTGTAAAAGATAACGACTTAGGCGATAATACCGGTAACCTTAGATATAGGAGTAGTCTCCTAGTAGGTCTAGAGCTAGATAATATACCTAGAGAAAGACGTAGCGATAGGATTAAGTAGCTATAATATAGGTTAGAATAAGCCTCGAAGACGTAGCTTTAAAGGAGGGGGATATATACCGGCTAGTAGTTATAGGAAACTTTAGTATAGTATATATACTATATACCGAGACTAGCCTACTTATAGTAACGGTAAGCGATATCTTTACGAATCTTACGGTAGTAGGTAGTATAGATAAGGTTAGAAAACGGGCCGTAAGTAGGCTCGCTAGTTAAAAGGGGAGTCGGGATACGAATATTACCCGGGAATACCTTATGTATACCTCCGTTATTAGGAGATATAAGCTAAGAGCGGAGGGTATTATTATTTTCACCCTAGAAACGTAAGGAGTTAGTAATACCGAAGTAATAAAAGGAGTAGACTCGGATTATATACCTAACCTAAAGGGGTAGTATTATTATCGGAATCTTATAATAAAAGGTATAAGTAGCTAGTAAGCTATAAAATCGAAGCTAGGAATATACGGTAAAAGTAATACGTTTATAGGGAGGATAGCTACGGCCCCGACTAGATAAAGTCTTAGAAGTTTTTTTAACGGATTAGCCTATATTAGAACTACGAATAAGCGGGTTAGTAAAAGCTAGAAGTAAGGAGATAAGGAGGAGAGAACCTACGAGTAGGCGTAGGGTATAGGGAGTAGGAGCCGAAGGCGAGTAAAGAAGTTAAGAGAACGTAAGTTAGTAGTAACTCGAGGGAAGAAGGAGAGAGGAGAAGGCTTATTAGGCGTAGGGAGTAGGCGGCGTATAAGGAGGTAAAGAGCTTAGGTACTGGAGAAGAGACGGGTTAGTAACTAAAGAAGAATAAACGCTAGTAACGGAGGTAGTAATAGAGTAACGCTAACCGCGATAAGAGTAGTAGTAAAGTAGTATTAGTAGTAGAAGTAGTAATAGTAGTAGTAGTAAGGCTAACTAAGTAGTAGGAAGGGAAGGGTAGCGTTAACGGAGTAAGTAGTATCGCTAACTAAGTATAGTAAGTAGCGGTAAAGCTAGATTATTTAAAGTAACGATCGCTAAGTAAGGAAGAGAAGGGGGAAGAATTAGAAGTAGTAAGAAGGTAGGGAATATATACTAGAACTACGAGGCGGCGTAGGGGTAGATAAAGAACGCTACGAGACTATAAAGGTAGTATTAGACGAAGAGGGTAGAGTAAAGGCGGAGGGGGAGTAAGGCTTATATAAAGCATAAGGTAGTTAAAGAGAGGAAGAAAGATAAGAGGAAAAGTAAACGGGTAGGGTAAGTACCTTAAAAGTAACGACGAGTAGGAGTAAGAGGTCTAACGAAGGTAAATAGGCACTAGAGTATCTACTAAACGCGATATTAGGTAACTTACGCGAATAAGGGATGTAAAAGTACCCCTAACGTAGGATAAACGGGTAAAGGTACGCTACTAACCCGCTTACCCGCCCCGAGTAAGTAAGAAAGATAACCCCCCTTAACGAGTATCCCTAGGGTATTTTTAGAAGGAGGGACGCCTTAGCGATCGGGTAAAAGTAGTAGAAGTAATTAGGACTATAGTACTAGTAGCGCTTAAGAGTAAAGGGCCGCGAGACTATAGAGAAGATAACCCCTAAATCCTACCCTTAAGTAGTAGCGATAATTAACCCTATAAAGATAGACTAAGTAGTAAATACGTAGGGAAACTCCAGACTATACTATAAGAGATTTCTAGATACTATAACGGAACTTCTTTAATATTATAGCGAGTACCTCTTATATAAAGGGTTCTTACTAAGTTATAATATAGGAAGGTATTAAAGGATAATATCTATAGAACTAACGACTAAGGAATATACCTAGGCCGGTAACCTACCTACCCTAGTAAGGAGGGGCGTTATCTATAGAGATCCGGATAAAAGCTATTAAGGCTAGTAAGGCCTACGGCTCCTTATCGAAGCCTAGACTTAACGCGTATAGTAAAGGGAGACAGCCTATAAGGGGCTTCCCTAGGACTAATAAACCTTCTAGCTAAGTAGTAACTCTAAAACGTAGGAGGCGGAGGAATAGTATAAGTAGCCTTTATCCCTCCTCGCTAGAGCGAGGAGGTATAAAAGGTATAGAGAGAAAGAGCGCGGCTAAGTAACGTAAACCTAATTACCAAAGTAGGAGAGACCGACCTTATAAGAGTACGGCTAAGTAGCTTAACCCTTATTATAGACGATAAGAAGTACGATATAAGACGGCGAGCCGGAGGGGCTTAGCGAGAGCGTAGCGAAGGCCTTATACTACCCGCTTAAAGGGGGAGCTACGTAAGACTACGGCGAGGAGGCCCTTACTAATATAGAGCCGAGGAGGAATAATAGGAGCCGAGAGTACGGTAAAGGTAGCGCTAGTACTACTACCGAGATAAGCTCCCCTATACGGGGAATTTTAAGGTTTATACTACTACCCTAAACATCGAGGGTTTAATAATACCCTTCCGTACTACTACGAAAGTATAGCGAGGGTAGTATTCTCTATATTAGTAGGAAGCGCTCGTTAGTAGCCGCGGCGAGGGAAGAACTTACGGCACTAGTAGGAAGCGCTCGTTAGTAGTTACGGTAAGGGTAATACCCTTTTTACTCGTAAAAGGCGCTTAATAATACTTTAGACCTCGAAGCTACCTACCCGCGTAGCCGTTAAGATATAGCTACGAATATATAACGGTAACTAAAGCCCTAAGGATAGGGCTTATAGAGGAGGAGGATTATATTAGGATTTAATATAGGGCTAACCGCGCGGGGCGATTAGACGGTATATAAAAGGCGCGGGCGGTAGCCTTAGGCCACTACCCTATACTACGGCATACTTAAAGGTAGCGACGTAGCCGTCTACTATATCCAGACGACCGAAAGTAACTACTACGGTATAACAATAAGGATATTAGAACGGTACGGGCCCGAGCACCGCTTCCGGGCCTTAATACCAGCTTACAATACGAAGGACGAAGAAAGGTAAAATAACCAGGGAAGGAAAAGATAGAGGGGGTAAGTTACTCTATAAAGGAAGGGAGGTACCCCTAAGTAGGCTCGTTAGCGAAGGGGGACTATCGGAGGAACTTAGGAGTAGCGAGGAAGGGGAGGGGACACTAGAAACCCCTTAAGGGAAGTATAAATAGGGGATGGCCGACCCCTTTCCAGAGGGGGAGGCTAGAGTTTAATTTACTATCTTGCGCAGTTATTGCTCGCGCGCCCCGTCTTTACTAGTCCTGGCCACTCTGACGTGTGTGTTTTCCTTCTGCCTTACAATAATATATAAAAGCGTAACCACCCTTATAGTTAAGATAATAACTAGTTAGGTAGTTATATCTTTATAACCCTGTAATCGTAATAGTCGAGGCCTTAGTCGAAATAAATAGGCATAATCCAACTATTATAGCGCTAGCAGATATAAGGGCGTTAGAGGCCCGAAAGTAGTATATAACTAATTCGTAGAATAGTAAGTTAGAAAGGAAAGGAAGCGAGGCGCGCGAGGGCGCGCGATCGTAAACTTTACAAGGTAGTACTTACCCTACCTCTCTACTATCTAGCTATCTAGCTATCTAGCTATCTAGTATCTGTCTATCTATACTATAAGGGGCAGGGGCTACGACCTCGTAACTACCCCCCCTAAAAAGGAAGGACTCGCCTCGAGTCCGAAAAAAAAAATTTACTCTAGGCGGGATTCGAATCCAGGTCTTACGAACGCTTTTTAGGTAAAGGAGGGGTACCCTTAGTAGAAAGGTAACGTAGTAGTTCTAGGGCTTATAACTCCTATTACTACTACGTTAAATAATTTATACGATTTACTTAATATCGAAAACTCGCCGAATTCTCCGTTTAAATAACTTTACTTACTTCCCTCGAATCTTCCTATATAACCTTCCTAACGGCGTTATATCGCCTTAAGTTAATAACTTATTATCGTCCTTATACGTTAACTTAAACCTTTCTTCCTTCGTTACCTTAATTTAACTTACTAAGCGTAGTAATAAGCCGGGCTTACTAGGGTTAACGGTATAATAGTCTTAGAAAGCGAAAAGGGATTCCTTAAACGACGCCGCGTTATATTATTCCGGGTCTAGATTATACCCTTTCTATTCCGCTTAATATTAAAGCTTACTACGGAGTAGTTATACTAAGACGATTCGTTTTACTTCCTACTACTTTAAGTTATTTATATCCTTTAAATCCGGTTATTTTATAACTTACCCCGGTACTAGGTTATTGTCACGGTGCTAGCAGATCTAGGAGATAGCAGCGAGGTACTAAAGGTAGTATCGACCAATTCGTAGAATTAAAGGTTAGAGAGGAAAGGATCGAGGCGCGTAAGGGCGCGCGACTGTAATCCTTTATAGGCGTAAAGCTCTACTTACCCTACCTTTCTACTATCTACTATCTAGCTATCTATCTATCTACATATCTGTACTACGAGGGCGGGAGCTACGACCTCGTAACTACCCCCCTAAAAGGTAAAGTTCGCCTCGAACTCGAAAAAAAATAAAGAAATCCTAGCCTAGCTAAGGATCGAACTATAGTCCTTTCGAAGCGTTTTCCAGGTAGAGAAGGGGTACCCTCGGAGTCTAGTAGTAATAGTATCTCCGGGGCCCTTAATCCTATAACTACTACGTTATCCGTCCTTACGACTTCGCGATATCGAACCTTTTCGGAAAATTAATCTATTACTTACCCCTTACTTTCCGGATCGACCGCCTTAACCTACCTCCGTTAATCCCCGCGCCCCCCGCCTTATTATTGTCCGCGTATAGGGGTTCGAATCGCTTTTCTTCCGTAGCCTTAATTTAATCTTAAAGGCGTAGTAATAGTCTAGCCTTAACGGAGTTACTCTCGTAATAGTTACGTAGTACGAAGGGCGATTCCTTAAAGTTAACGGCGTCGTACTACTTAAGGTCCGGGTTATAACCCTTTTAATCGGCTTAATACTATAATTTACCTCGTTAAATCCGCGAAACTACGATCTTATTAACCTCCTACTAATCCTCGCCGTTAATATCCTTAACTTCCGGCTACTCCGTTACTTAGCCGGGGACTAGGTTATTTAAGTAACGTTATAGTTAATTAGTATAAAACTTATTTAACCCCCTTTACAAGGCGGGTATCTTTAGCTCGAAGGTATTATCGTTATAGGAGATAATCTTATAGTACCTTTATATAAGCGGAAAGTTTAGTTTATCGCTCGGGCGGTTTATAGATAAGTTAACCTTCTTTAAGATAAAAACTTAATCCCCGATATCGAAGTTAGGAGGGCGTTTTTTCCGGTCTATACTCTCCTTATATCTTTCCTAAGCCTTAGCGATTATAACTTTCGCTATAGCGGTATATTATTAAACGGTCTTAACTACTTACTACGCCTTGTCCCGGTTTATCCTCTCCTTTATTAGTAATCCGCTTAAAGAGGTTTTATTTTCCTAGTTAAAATAAAGTAGTATAGGGAAACCTCTTAAAACCTTATAAAGCGAGAGTCCGGTATTATCGTATAGTATACTCGCCTAAACTACGTCTATAATAAGGATAACCTTAAACTAGTTAATTTAGTAATAATTAACGAAGGGGTAAAGGAGTTAGTTAAGGTACTCGTTTATAATCTTAACCTAGCCGACTATTTATAAGTAGCCGGTCGAGGCGAGCTTTTAATCGATATCGAGGATTTTAAATATCTCGTTTATAAAGTCCGTAACGAATTATAGTCCTTTATCGTTAATAATAAACTTAAGGAACCCGTATATCCTATAAGGGCCCTTATAGTATATCTTTACGGCGTCCTTTACTATTATTATATCGTAGTAGGGAGTTATCTAAGGTTATTTACTAAGTTTATTAATAATTACGAAGGTATTATTATAACCGTCTTTATTCTTTAGTATCTTCTTAAAGTTTACTACTAAGTCCGTTTATCCCTTAAGTAGTACTAGGAGTAAGTTAAGTAAGCCTAGTATTTTATCGCGGGGGACTTTAAAGGAGATATACGTTATATAGTTACTAATATAATGGTTAACGAAGCCGGCTATTCTAGGCTACTAGTATCGCGCTACGGTTATCTTCTTAGTCTTATTCTTACCTAGGTAGGCTATAGTTTTCCTTACGTATATTTCTTCTATAATCCTTATACGGAGGAAGTCCTCGTCGGGTACGACGAGTTTACCGTTTTTTAAGAGGATTCTCTCTTCTAGTATAGAGAATTCGCTCCCCTTACCCTCCCTTATTTATCTACGGTATTTTACTAAGGTATCGCTTATTTAGTTTACCCGTAAGATAATATTTACTAGGAGTACCCCGGTCTTGATCTCGATAACGGAGATACTACCGATAATACTTACATTATTAATTTCGGATAACGTTATCGTAAAGTATTCTAACGTCCTCCCCCCCTTTTAATAGTCGGAAGATCCTTAATATCCTTTAAATATCCTTCCGGTCCTATTAAGTCTTAAGGTCCTCGGCCTTACGTAAAAGGGTATCGGCCGTAACGTTTTCGGAGCTTAGGCGGTATATAATCGTAAAGTAGTACTAGGCGAGTAGCTTTACCTACCTTACTTAACGGAGGTTAAGTAACTTCTTTATATTAAAGTATTCTAGGGCTTAATAGTTTATAATAACTAAGAAGAGATCCTATAATCCTACTAGCTCGGCTCTTTAGTAGATTAATACCTTAACTACTATAAGGAGCTTCTTATTATAAATAATATAATTATACTATACGCTTTATATAGTCTCGGAGAAGAAAGTAACTAAGTATTAATCGCCGTCTTCCTTTAATCTTTAAGTTAAAACCCCGGCGAGTACTCCGTCTAAGGCGTCGGTTTCTATTTTCGTAGGTTAGCCGTACTCGAAGTATACTAGGACTAACGCTTAAAGGAGACGGTTCTTTAGTTCGTCGAAAGCTTCTTAATATACGTTAGATTAGTTAAAGGATTCTCCTTTCTTCGTTAAGTTAGTAAGCAGGCGTACGATCCGGCCGTATTCGCGGATAAACCTCCTATAAAAGTTATAGAAGCTTAGGAAGGCTTAAACTCCCTTTAAGTTCTTTAGGACCCCCTAGTCCCTTACGGCTACTACTTTTTAAGGGTTTATTATAAGGCCGTCGGTTCCTACGATAAAGCTTAGGTATTTAATCTTCGTAACGTAGAATTCGTACTTCTTAAGGTTAGTTTAAAGTCCGGCCTTCCTTAGTTAAGTTAAGACCTTCTTAACGTATTCTTCGTAGTCTTTCTCGTTCTCCGAATAGATAAGGATATTATCTATATACGCGTTAACGAAGTCGTCGATATACCTTAGTATTATCTTATTAATAAACCTTTAAAACGTTACGGGGCCGTTAGTTAGGCCGAATAGTATAACTTTATACTTATAGGCGCCGTACTTAGTTCGGAAGGTTATAAGGGTTTTATCTTTTAAGTTAATTCGGATTTTATAAAAGGCTTAGCGGATATCGATCTTAAAGAAGACCTTAGCCTTCGAGATACGCGTTAAGGTCTCGTCGATAAAAGGGAGCGGATAACGGTCTTTCTTAGTAATAACGTTTAATCGTTTATAGTTAATATAAAATTATAGTCCGCCGTCGGCTTTCCTTAAAAATAAGATAGGTATAGCCTATAACGATAAACTAGCCTTGATAAACCCTTTTTTAAAGTTCTCTATAACGTACTTCTTATAAGCCTTTATCTCTTCCAGTATTATCTTCCGTAAGGGGTTATATCCGAGGTTTTTAAGGCGGCCCCCGTCGATTAAGTCGATTTTATAGTTATATAATTATCTTTCTACTAGGTTATCGGAGATAACCTTACTAAAGACGTTAATATACTCGTAATAGTAAGATAATACTTCCTAAAGGACCTTTTCCTATAACTTTAACTCGTCCTCGGATAGTCCTTATAGTCTATATTTTTCCTCGAGGATATAATAGTCGAGTTCGTTTAAACTTATTACGAAGACCTTACTATTAACCTTTCTCGTAACGTAAAGGAAGGCTATAACGCCGATTATAACTATATTCGGTAGTCGGTCCTTATACTAGCCGATTACGTCGCGCTTAAGGGTATATAGGCCTTAAGCGTCGTATAACTATTCCGGCTTCTTCTCGCGCTTCTTCGGGGGAATATTCTTAAGGACCGGCGGTAAGGGAAAACCCCTTAACCCTTTATCTATCTTAGCGAGATCCTCGGTTAAGTACTTTTTATATTACTCCGGAATAAAAGATTTTAAAAGGTTCGTTCGTTACGGAAGCTTTAACTTATTAGGGGCGGTTTATTTCTTTAGCTTAGCTATCCGTTACCGTACTTACTCGTTAATCTTTTACTAACGGTCTTTTAAGAATATAAGTCTCTACCTTTTTAAATCTATATAAACATCGTACCTCGTTATTTACTTTAGGCTTATTATTACGTCGTAGGTATAGTTAATAATAAGTATTACTTCGTCCGTAAAAGTCTTACCTTAGATCTTAAGCGTACCCTATAACGCGTTATCGATTTCTTTTTTCTTCTTACCGTCGTATATACCGACTAGTATACTAGGGAACTTTAACTTATTAAGGTCGAATCCTTATAATCTTTTAACGAAGTTATTATTTATAAAGATATAGCCATTTACTTCCGTATCGATTAAAACGTCGCTAATAGAAGTAGAAATATTATTATTAACTATAGTACTATTAAAAAGGAAGGGCGTACCTCCTAAATACTTTTTTATTATCTTTATATTTACTTACTTTATATTAGCGAGTTCCGTCGTTACTATTCCTAGGGGGAAGGCCTTATTTCCTAGAGAACCTAGTTTTCCGACTACTTATCCTCCTTCTCTTTAAAGATCTTCTCGATTACCGCGTTAACGCGCGTAGTCTTATCCTTCTTAGTATCCTTACCGTAATCCTTAACGACGTAACCTTTCTCGTGGTAAAGGAAGTACTTACCCTTTTACTTTAACTAAATAACCTCCTTAATAGTAGGGCGGGAGAAGGTAATACTTTTAAATCCTTACGAGGATTTACTACTTCTCTTACTATTACGTTATTTATCGTACTTCTTCTTAGGCTTAGCTTTTTTATTCTAATCTACTTAACTCCGTTTCTAGTTACTAACGATCCGGATAACTAGGCGCGTAAAGTCTTTAAAGTTAATGCGGTTATCGATATAGTTGTAAGTAAGGACTATTTATAAGTTACTATAAAAGCGACTATTAAACTCTTCCTTTTAAGATACTTTATCGCGTCGGATCTCTCCGGCGAGGCGGACGAACTTATTCTTAAAGATCTTAATATTATCGCCTAAGCGGAACTTTAAATTATTATACCGCTTAAGGGAGTTTTCCTTAATATTATCGTTATAATACTCGTCTTAAAGATACTTTATTAAGGACGCGTTAATCTTAAGTTAGTTAGGATAGTTATCTCGTAAGTATAACTAAAGGTTTATTACCACGTTACTACCTAGGCGGCCCTTTATATAGGCTATATAGAAGCGGTCCGTAGGATAGTAGTTAATATTACCCTTAAGCTTATTTTCGATATTATAATATTACGTCTCGAAAGTAGTAATATTCTTATCCTTATTATTATAAAAGATAAGGACGTCGGCTAACTTAAAAGTCTTAAATCCGCCGGTAGTATAGATAAAGAAGGGCGAATCCTTTTTATTAATAACGGCGAGGCGGGTAATAGCCGCCTTAAGATTACGGATCTCCTAATCCTTACTACTAAACTTTTATTATTCGGCGTCGAAAGCCTTAAAGGCTTTCTAAAGCGTAGCTTCGGTATCGGTTACCCGGCGGCGGTAAGTACCCGAGTCGGAGTTAAAGTTAAATCGGAGTTAGAGTTAAAGGAAGACGAAGAGCCGTCGTTAAACGGGTTGTCGGGGTTATTACCGTTAGTATTACCTCCTCCGTTACTACCTATAGTAAACTTCTTCTTCTTTAAGTTCTTCTTAGTAAGGTCGTCCTTTTCCTTAATAAGGATATCGCTTTTAAGAGAGAAGTAATTACCCTACGTTCATAGGCTATCATTTACCTTTAACGAAGCCCTAGTAGATAATATATAACTCCTTACCCTAATTAAGAGTAGTAACGAGAGCTAAGGTATATAGACGAGTTTCCGTAAAGAAGGCTTTTAAGTTATCCTCGTCGTTTACGATCTTCTTAAAGGTATCGAAGTTTATAAACTCCTTTTACTTAAAATATCCCTTAACGGTCGTACTAAGGAACTTAAAGGGGAATACTTCGCTATATTTAACGTAGTACTCGGCCGAGGCTTCGATCCTATCTTAAAGGTTAATAGCGATCGTATTTACTTTAAGGTTATAAACTATAAATACTTTGTTATCTTTATATTACTTCTTAAATTACTTAGTAGTAAACTCCTTAAGAGCTTCGGTTTTATCGTCGTCCTCGCTAAGGGTATAAGTAACGTCGTCTTAGGTTATCGGAGTCGCTCTAAAGGGGGCGCTTATTAAGGATTTACGGCGTAGATTAAAGTCAGGGGCTCTAGCCCCGTAAGGGGGAAAAAGTAAGTCGTTTAGGTCAAAGTATACTTACTTACGCGCGTTCTCGGCGGCGGTAAAGGCTACTTTAGCTACGGCCGTCTCGGTAGTAGTCTTAGCTATCGTTTTAGTTAGTTTAGTTCGCGGTAACGGTCGGGGCTATATCGTAATTAGTTCGGTTCGGTTAAGAGATATTATTACCTTCTCAGGACGGAGTTATCGAACCTTTAATTATTACGGTACTAGTAGATCTAGGAGATAGTAGCGAGGTACTAAAGGTAGTATCGACTAATTCGTAGAATTAAAGGTTGGAGAGGAAAGGATCAAGGCGCGCGAGGGCGTACGACTGTAATCCTTTGTAGGCGTAAAGCTCTGCTTGCCCTACCTCTCCACTATCTGCTATCTGGCTATCTGTCTATCTGTATGTCTGTGCTACGAGGGCGGGAGCTACGACCTCGTGACTGTTATCTAAGTATTTCCTAAGTTTATTAACGTAAAATAAGTTCGACCCGATTTATAATAAAAGTATATTTAATATAAATATCTCTCCCTTTTATATTAAGATTGTATAATATCGCCTTATAAGTAAAAGGTTTAATTTATTACTTAGCTAATTTATAAAGGTACCCGCTTTCTTAAGGATAAAGACTTTATTTCCGACTTTAAGATTTAACGGCTTTTAATCTAAATCTACCGTAGCTTTTTAATATTCCTATATAGTTATAATTATCTTTTTAACCGAGTCGATATATCCTTTTAATATTTAAGTAATCTCTTATACTTCCTTATAGTTAAGTTATTTCTTAACTAGTAACTTTACTAAGTTAATTTTACTTTCGTAGTTAAATTATATAGGTATAGGGAAGCCGAAGTGAATTTTATAAAGTAAAAACTTTATATTATTATAGGAAACGTTAACTTATATAACGTTTATAGTAAATAAGGTATTTACTTAGTCGTCTTAATAATAACTTATAAATAGTTAAAGCTTTTAGTTAAGATACTCGTTTATAATCTTAACTTAACTTATAAATTAAGAGTAACCGGAGGAGGATAGCTTTTAATTAATCCTTAGGATCTTTATAAATTTATCTACGAAAGTTATAATAAATTACGAACCTTTATCGTTTACGATAAAGATAAAGTACTTATATATTTTAAATAATCCGTAATAATATATATCCGTAATATCCTTTACGGTAGCCGTATCCTTATAAAGGATAGTTTACGAGGCCTTATTAAGGTAGTCGATAATACCTAATACGTTATTATACCCTTATTTATCCTCCGGTATTTTCTTAAAGTCGATTATAATATAGCTTTATATTTATAAGGGAATCGGTAGCGGTTTTAATAAGCCGGGCGTCTTTCCCCTTAAGACTTTAAAGGAGGCGTAAGCTATATAGTTCGCTATAAACTAGTCGACGAATTTAGCTAACCCTAGCTACTAGTATTTTACTAATAGTATCTTCTTTATTTTATTTCGGCTTAAGTATACCGTCGTCTTTCTATTATAAACTTCGTCTATGATACGGGTCCTTAAAGGGTCCTTATCGGGGACTACGACTCTTCCGTCTTTTAATAGGATCTAACCTTTTAGTATTATAAAGTTAGTATCTTCCTACTTAACCTTAAGGCGGTATTCCGCGAGGGATAGGCTCGATTAGTTAACTTTAAGTAAATCGTCTACTAAGGATATTCCCTTACTTATATCGGCGATACCTATTATCGATATAATAGCTTTATCGTTAATAACTATTTAAAAGCCGTACTTGGAAGCAGAGTACGGAGACTGAGGCAAAAGGTAGGCGGTGAAGAAAAGTAGGTCTACTAAAGTGGGTCCGAGATAAGAAAGTGGGGGCACTGATAAGTGCTAAGGAAGATAGAGTGGAAAGTTGTAATTGTATTGGATAAAGGAGTAATCTAGAACTTTTCTACTCGAGGGGGAGAGCTATTCTTATACTCGTTCCCAGGCCTCTAAGTTCGCTGCCTAAGGCGCGGAGACTAAATTACGTACTCGTATACGATTACGTAGTTACGACGTAGTTACGTAATTATTTTATACGTAGTTACGTAACTATACGTAGTTCTTGTAATTAATGTAGTCATTTGCCGATAAGTCGTACGATAAGTGTTACGACTATATATATAGCTAATATATATATGCTATTATATATATAGATACTATATACAAGTTAGCGTAGTTACGTATGTAATCGATTATAACGATAAGACCTTAATTACCAGAGGTCGTAAGTTCGAATCGTATATCGCGTACTAAGATAAAATCTTATTATTATATCCCCCCCGTAATCTAGTTAAAGATTTTTAGATTTTTAGCTAGAATACTAATTTAATAGATAAGATTTTTGTTTTTATATTAACAATATATCCTTTAAAGCTATTTAGGGTATTTTTATTTTAAAAGGGCGGAAATATATTTTATACTTCCTTATTTAACAAGTTTATTTTTTTACAGAATCTCTCGTATTACCCTCGTTCTACCCCTTTAGTTAAAGGATTAGCTAAGTTATTTTTACTATCTATATAAGTAATTAGTAGCTACTTTTCTTCTATCTAGCTTCGGATATAATAAAACGCTACGTCGATATATTTCGTACGTTTATAGTAAATATTATTCTCTACGAGTAGTTAAGCTAATTAGCTATCTACTACTAGTACTGGGATATTTAATCTCCAGTCTAATTTATAGGATTTAATAATATATTCCACGGTATAACTTAAATACTAAGTTTCTTTTCTAGCTTCTTTAAAAGCCTGGTATTTAGATTTAGTACTACTTAAAGCTACTGTTTTTTGTAATATAGTATTCTAATTAATTACATTTCTAAATAGGAAGAATATATACGCTATTATAGATTTTCTCTTAACTAGATCGTCGCCGTAGGTAGCGTCTATATATCTAATTATACTAAGGGTAAGGGCTTTAGGTAGGTATTCCTTTTTTATTATTATTTTAAATAGTAGCCTGTAAGTAGGTTTATTACCTATATAGCCCTAGATACGGTCTAAAGCTCTTTAGTATAGTTTATCTAGCTTAGATAAGAATCTCGAGCAGTAATTTACTATAAAGTTAATATCTAGTCTTATTTTTATAGATAGATATAACAGCGATCTAACTTACTATTAAAAGCCTTAGATTTCTTCTTTAGTAGAATTATATTTTAAATTCTTTTAAAGCTTTACTCCTAGTTCTACTAAAGTTACGTATTTATAAAGATTATATTTATTATTATTATTAATCATACACTACTAAGCTAATATAGCTTTCCTTCTAAAGGAATATAATCCCTCTAATCTATACTCTTTCCCCGCGCGAACGGTCCTTATTCAGGGCGCCTTCGGCCCCCTTTCTTCGATCTTTCTTTAGTCTATAAGGCTAGATCTTATCTATCCAGTATAGTAATAAAGAAGCTTATACCTACCTAGGCGTACGTACTATATAGGAAAAGGTATACGGGCCGCCCCCGGCCCGAGGGCGGCCCTACGTATTATAGAAAAGCTCCCTTCGCCCTCCCCTCGGTTCCGCCTCGTCTCTTATTCCCCTCTTATTACTAATTTATTATCCTACCTCCCCTCCTCTCTATTATCCCTCGTTTCCTTTTCGCCTTCCTTACGGCCTTATTTCCCTATTCTACCGCCCCTTACCGCCTCCGTCTCCCGGAATAGGGTCCGGAGGTTTAGGGCCTTACTTCTTAAGGGAGAGTTTCCGGCTCCCCCCGTTTATATAAAAGGTTTTCTTTTTCTATCCGGCTTCCGGCCCTTCCTTCCTTCCTTCTTTAACTTTTCTTAACTTTACTTCGTACTCGCCGTACCTCCCCCTTTATCTCGACCTCGCCTTATATCTCTCGGCTTTATCTTCCCTTACTTTTTATCCTTCCCTTATCTCCCCTTTACTCCTCCCTCGCTATAATAACGTCTCCTACCGATAACGATAGTAATAATACCGGTTCCCTTAGTAGTACCGGTAACGGCGCCGGTAGTAGTACTAATACCTTTACGAAGAAGGGTAGTAAACGTCTCGCCGTTAGTTTAGTTACCTTTACCCTTTACCCCTTTAAGCGTTAAACTTTTACTAAAGTTAAGTATAATAAGTAAGCGAAGATAATTTATTAATTTACGGAGGTAGTAAAGTTTAAGGCTTATAACGATACCTTAATTAAAACCGTATACGTCTTTCGTTCCCCCTTTTAACCTTCCTTATTTTAACTTCGCTATATTCTTAGGATTCTTTTACTCCCCCTTTAGGGTATAATTTACTTAGGTTACGTTAACGCCTATAAGTTAACTATATTCGACTTCTATACTATAACCTTTAAGTATACGTACTCGCGTACGGATATCTTTCGTCTTTACTATAAGTTGGTTAATAGTTCGTCTAAGTATTATTAGTATAAGAATAGTTATACCGATTATTACCTTATTCGTAGTCTCCCCCCTTTATCGTCCCTTCTTCGTATTAACTTTTTTATATAACTTAACGATAAGTTTTAGGACCTCGCTTATATTATATTCGATATTTACTTACCCGCGTTCCGAGCTTATAACGACCCCGTTACCGCCCTTAGTTTTATTTATTCCTATTAAACCGCCTAATATATACTTAAGAAGGCGATAAACGCCTATAGGGCTATTAAGGCTATAGTAAAGAAAGAGGCTTTAACTTCCGCCGTCGTCTTAACCGTAACCCCTACTATAACCCCCGTTATCCCGATCCCTACTAATCCCTTTATCGCTTTATCTTCGGGTATCGTTCCCTTCGCCCTCGGCTCGGTAAATAACCCCTTCGGTAAGACTATCGTTATATAGACCGGCTTTTATCGTATAACCTTTAGGTTTATTTAGGATTATATAAAGTATACTAACCGTCTTTCTACCTCCTGCTTTAATACTTTACTATCTCGCTTCGACGCTTTTAAGTCTCTCCTTTAGGACGTTATCGCTCCGGCTTTAGTTACTAGTAATATTAAGGTAGTCGGGGGAAAGGATATTATTTCTAATAATATTAGTAATAATAATATTAATAGTTTAAAGGAGGAGGAGGGGGTAATAAAGGAGGAAGAGGAAAAGGGTTATATATCGTTAGGTATTAATAATATCGTCGTCGGTATTAGTTCGGCCGGAGCTTATATCTCCCCCGGCTTTCCTTTTCTCCGTCGTTCGGCTTATATAGCTCGTCCTATTACCCGTATCGTCGTTATATAAGGTAGAAAGCCTATCTTTAAAAAGTAGTAGTAAGCTCGTTTAATAGTAGTTTAATCGTTACGTTTATCGCGTTTACGGTTAAGTCTCCTTCGGCCCGCTCTCGCTCTTATTACGTTACTTTCTAGTAGTTAATCCCGTAGTCGGCCTTATATCGTCTCCGTTTTATTACCCCTTTCCGTTCCCCTCGTCCTATACTCCCCCCTTACTTTAGCCGTTTACGCTTCGTATTTACCTTTTATTCCTTTTACTTTCTATTATTATTTATCCTTATAAGCGCCTATTTATTTTCCCTTTCCTTATCGTACTCCGCGTTCCGCTTTCGTACCTTCTTCCTTCTCTCTTCCTCGTCTTCCTCGAACTCCTTCGCTAGTACGTACTCCCGTAATCGGCCCGTCCTTATTACTTATACTACTATCTTCCGTATTATCTCCTCCTATATTAAGGCCTCTCTTAGCCTATCTATATCCCTTATTAAGTCTTTTATATTTAGCCTTACCTTATCCTTATCCTATTCCTTATATTTAAGGATTATATATATTACCGTCTTATTCCCGTACCCTCCGTCGTACTTCGGCGTAAGTACGTTTAGTACTCGTATCTTATATAGGAACGCGTTTAAGCCGATAACGCCTATCCTTAGCTATATAAGAAGTAAACTCCTTACTTTAAATAGTTTCTTATATCTTTCTAGTTATTCGTTATCCTTTATAATTAAGATATTTATTAAGTCCGCTACCTTTTTATACCTTAGGTTATATTCTTATACCTTTTATATCTTCCTCGTCCTCCTCGTATATTACTCTTCATATATTAAGTCTTCCGCTCTCCGTTCGTATTAAGGCGGTAGTTATAAGTTATCTAACTAAAGTTACTCCGGCCTTTCCCTAGGGTCCGCCGTATATTTTATAATCTAGGTTTCCGCCTAGCCTTTCTTCCTTAGTTTACTATTCGGCGGTAGTCTTTTCGGCTATAGTTCCCTTCTCCTTCGCCTCCTCCTTCTCCTTACTATCGCCGTAACCTTTAGGCTAATCTTTATTAGTATACGTAATATCCCCGTCTTCTCCTACTTTTTCTCCGTCTTCGCTACTTATTACGATAATACGATATTTATTAGTAGGTATTACGCTTCCGTCTTTACGTTTCTTACTAATATCGTCTTATACGCTTTAATTACTATCCGAAGGTACTTCGTTTACGTTATATTTATTATTCTTACTACCCCTTTTAAGTTACCCCTAAACTCTATTAGTATATACTATGCGTTTACTTTATAGTAGATAATACTTCGGATAACCTTCGTATATATCTCCCTAACTTTCCTTAGTTTTATACTCTAAGTCTTTTTAACGAGTCGTATAAGTACGAGTACCTATATCTCTAGCTTTCTTTTTACTTACTTACTATACGCTTTAAAGTTTAACTTACCGTCGAGCTAGACTCTTAGGAACCTCGTTAATAATACGGGGCTTAGTCCCTCCTTCCTTAGGCTAAGTAGGAAGACTTTATCCGTTAGTTATATTTTAGCGTACGTAAAGTATAAGAGCTCGCTCTTCTTCGGGTTATATATTATTCCTACCTCCTTCGCCTATTCGTCGTAAACTTTATAGGCGGCTTCGAGTTATTTATATACTATCTTCGTATCCCTTATTACCGTTAATAAGTTTGTATCGTCTATATACCTGACTACGATTAGCCTAGGTAGCCTAGATAACCTTTCGTATAACGGGGTAATAAAAAGGATAAAGAGGACTAAGGAAAGGGGTAATCCTTATAGTATCCCTTATATAACGAACTATTCTAGCGTTATTTTACTATCGAACTAAAGCTAGATTTTCCTTTAGGTAAAGTAGCTCCGAAGTTAGTTTATTAACCTTTTTTCGAAGCCTTACTCCCTTAGGATATAGAATAACTAGGTTTAGTTAACCTAATCGAAGGCCCTTATTATATCGAGTTAAAGGAGAGATACGACCGCGCCTCGTACTTACGCTTCGTAAACTATATTTATAACGACTTTAATTACGAGGTTTATTAACCTTTATCTCCTAAAGCTTATTTATATCGGTAGAAGTACCTCCGCGTTCTTAGTTATATCGCTTAGCCTTTAGGTTATTAACGCCTTAATAACCTTCCCTACTATATTTAGTAAAGTAATTAGTTAGTATATTCCTACTTCCTTCTAGTCCTCGATTATCTTACTTACCTTCCTTAGGATATTAACGGTTACGTATCGTTATCTATACGGGTAGTACCTAAGGCGAAAGCTAGCCTCCGTTATCCTCGCTAAGATTATTAAAAGCTTTCCCTCTTAGTCGTATATTTTAATAAACTTATTTAATAGGCCGTCTAGGCTAAGGGCTTTATTATTAGTAACTTCCCTTATAATTCCGCGGATATCTTTAGTTATATTATCCTACTTTAGCTTAACGGTACCCTTAAAGGATATTTTCGGCTAGTCTTAATCTAGAATACTATCCGTATTTATCTTAGCTTTAAGGAAGAATTATTTCCCTAGTACCTTTACCTTTTATTCGTACGTTTTAGCGTCCTAGGGTTCGTTTAACGTACTTTATAGTACTAGTAACGCTAACGGGTTTAGCTTCTAGTAACTCCGGAGTCTCGCCTATCTCTCGATATTTTATATATTCTTCGGGTTCTTCTCTTTCGTTACGATATTAAGGTTATTTCGCTAGTACCTCCTTTATACTTCGTTAATCGCTCGGTCCTTCTTCCTCCCCGCCTTTTTTAATTCCTCTAGCGCGTTCCCCGTATTCTAGTACCGCCTTTACCGTCTTTTAGCCTTTCTTTCCTTCTTTACTACCCTTTCGACCTTTAGGTTTTATTATATCGCTTTACTACCCTTATTATTCTTTCGCCTTAAAACCGACTTATCTACGATCCGTTATAGTTCCTTTATTATTACCCCTATCGCTCTTTCTAACTCCTCTACTATCCCTATCCTTTTAAGTCTTAATAGTTACTTTACGCCTAGGCCGACTTTTAACTAGTTTATTCTCGCTTAGCTATACCCCCCCGTTTCGTTATACTCTTATATACTAAGCGTATTTATACCGATAATTATCGCTATTTATAAGGCGTAGTCCGACCCTACGTATAACTCTACTTTATTATAATAGATTTATAAGTCTTACGTTACTTAAACGTAGTCGATTATCCTATCTCTTTTCCCGGCCCTTTTTCCCCTCCTTATTAACTCTCCCTTTAATATATATAGGTTTAGGTTTTAAGTATTTACGAGTTAAATAAATACCGATAACTTCCTTAATATTCTATCGTATACGTCCTATAATAGGTAGTATACGTTTATATCCCCTACTAGTATATCCCTCCCTATCGGTTCCCTATCGTATAAGTCTCGGAACGGCGTCGTCTAGCCGTATCGTTTATATTACTCTAAGTATATCGAGTATATCGTTATCGCTTCGGCTCCCTCCCTTATCGTAATCGCCGCCTAGTCGACTCCTTTATCCGTTATCTACGCCTTTCTATTTATCTCCTTACTAATAAAGATCGTTACCCTTCCCTTAAACTAGACTATCTTATATCTCCCCCCTTTTAAGTACCTCGGCGTACTTATATTTATATCCCGGGGTAACTCCTAAATTACTACTACCTTATACCTTTTTCGGTTCTTTAACGCTTCCTTTATCCTATTTTAGTTATTATTAACATTTTAATATAAGATCCTAAGGTCTCGTACTACTATATCGATCGTTTAAGTCTATCGTTACCTTCTTTACTCTTAAACTTAACTAAGCCCGTAGTATCCTCTCTTTATATTAGTTCCTATAAAAGCTATAAGTCTAGCCGTTTTACCTCCCTCGTCGCCTTATCCTCCTCCTCCTATACGCTTTACTATAACGCTCCTTCGGCCCTTATTCCGAGTACTTTCTTCCCTCCTTATACGACGAACTTTACGAAGGTATTACCGTTAGCCTTACCTATTTTAGTAAGTAGTATTATTAAGCCTAGTCTCCCTTTAATTAGCTTCGTAACGCCTACTACCCGTAGGCTAACCGTTACCGTTACCGCCGTTAATATTCCCTTAGTCTTCAAAAGCCGTACTTGGAAGCAGAGTACGGAGACGGAGGCAAAAGGTAGGCGGTGAAGAAAAGTGGGTCCACTAAAGTGGGTCCGAGATAAGAAAGTGGGGGTACTGATAAGTGCCAAGGAAGATGGAGTGGAAAGTTGTGATTGTATTCGATGAAGGATTAATCTAGAACTTTTCTACTCGAGGGGGAGAGCTATTCTTATACTCGTTCCCAGGCCTCTGAATTCGCTGCCTAAGGCGCGGAGACCAAATTGC